>MU666285.1:2721-23630 GCA_026770625.1 Nicotiana glauca | reverse complement strand
TGGATTTATAAATAAGAAAATTGTTGATTTTAGAAATCTTGTTTTGGGTTATGGAAATAAATAAAATTTTGTTATTTTATTCTCAAAAATTAGAAAATATAATTAGATTTGTCAATAAACCTCTGTTCCATACCCAAGAAGTCTTCGGTATAATCTTGGGTTTTGATTGCTATTCATACTGTTACATTTAGTTTTAGGGTTTTGATTGTTAAAAACTTGATTAGTAGCTAAGGTCTTCTGTTAATTGGAGAAGAATTAACCACAAAAAGGAAAATCATGGACATGCAAACAAAAGCAGAAGTAAAACAATAGAAAGAGAATCACACACTTAGCTTTTTTTAATTCTCTTTTCTTCTTTATTTTCTTTTTCTCTCTTTCTTTCTTCTGTTCTTTTCTTTTCTTCGTTTTTTCTTGATTTTCCAGGCTTTTTGAAACTCTGGATATCATTTTCTTGGGACTTTTAGCTTCAGGCAGACCTTTGAGTCTTCTTTTAGTGAAAAGACTCTTTAGACTTAGGGATGGGTGTTTGAAGAATGTCATGGGGTGGTTTTGAAGCAATAGTGTTTGCCGACGTGGGTTCCGGCAACACTCAAATTAATATTCGACGAGTTATGGGCTTATTCGAAGGAAGATACTTAGAGGGGTGGAAAGAGGATGCTTAGGGGGTCCTAGGGTGTTAAGGGTGGACTCAGTATCAAATGTCGTGTTCGCCGGAGTAGGGTTCCGGCGACACTTGGATGAATATTCGAAGATTTCTGGTAGGTTTCGAAGAAAACTAGTTATGGGGGGTGAAAGAGGAGGTCAAGACCTTCCTGTGTTGTTAATAGTGGATTCATCGGAGTTGTTTGTATTTCCCGCCGGTAGGGTTCCGACGGGGGGTAGGTGAGAGGAGAAGGGGGAAGAAGGGCGGCTAGGGTTTTGATTTGGATAAAGACGGATATCAAATGGGGAGGTGTAATGTATTTTGTGTATTTAAAACCTTAGGGTCACTAGGAACCGTTGGATTAGATTAATTTAACGGTTGAGATGTGTTGTTGCCTACACGACATCGTTTGGATTAGTAACTGTTCAATTCTATCCGTCAGATCAAGTAGATGAACAGTCAGGATTTAATGTCTTAAACATCGTCGTTTGACTTATAACATGGCCTGTATATCTGGCCGTTTGATCAAGGATTTCAACGGCTCAGATTAATTGTTTTTAAACGGTGTCATTTGGATTTGGTATCAAACAGGCGGGTAATGTATATTCGGGCCTGGATCAAATGCAATGTGTATTTTAATTTTTTGGGCCACTTATTATTGGTCCAGTGTATTATTTATATTTGTATTTTAGTTTTTCCTTCTTGTATTTTGTATTTTATCTCTTTTAAATATATTTTTTATTTTCCTTTTGTATTTTATTTCTTCTCGTATTTTCTTTTGTTGTATTTTTCTTTTCTTCTATTTTTTCTGATTTTGCTAATTTAAATACTAATTAACTTCTATTTTTATAGTATTTTCCAATTAAAAATAATAAAATGCTATTTTGATTTTTCTTTAATTTGTTCTCAAAATGTATTAACACAAAAAATTGTTAAATTAAAATCCTAATATTCCTGTATATTTTATATATTTTTATGAATTACTATGCAACTAATTAACACAAAAATGCCACAAATTATTTAATAAAATTTAAAAATCATTTTGTTTAGATTTTGGGAATGATTTGCTTAGGGCAAAATCACGTGCTCACAGATGACACTTCTAGATTTTTGATGTATTCTCTTATAAAATAATCGAATATAGTGGGGAAATAACACCATGGCAAAATACATATGTTACCCATTGAACTATGGACCAAATTCCTTACACACTTTCTGACCACGAAAATTACCTGACACGCTCAGCCTTTCTAAAGTGTGTATAATACATACATATTTTGCTACATGGCTCTTGTGTGCTTAGCAGGAAAAATTAAGCACGTAAAACTTGTAAATATTTTTTTGTAATCCATATTTTTAGTGCCACGTGTCAAATTAATTGTAATATTTTCCTTATTTTCATTTTTATCAAATTAAAAAAGCTTCTAAGCATCCCTTTTATCTCGGTCTTTCCCAAACTACCAGGAACGCCCCCTCCTCTCTGGTCTCCTCAAACTCCCTTCCTCTCTCGTTCTTTCTCTGCCTTTTTCAAAATCCACCAAACTCATGATGAAGAATTTATTGAAGGTACTATAAATTTTTCTTAAAATTTCCTTCTAAACTTCTCGTGCTTCATTTTCTATCATTAAAACCTACCTAAACATCTAATCTTTACAAAAATAATCATTTGTATTTCATAAGAATTGACTGAAATAATAAAATCACCAACTCAGTTTCTGTTATATAAGGGAAGATTTGAGATTTTATTCACACTAAAGTTATTTCATTCATGAAAACGAAAAACTGACTTTGATTTACTTTGTTTAATTGCAGTATGGGATCTGAAAATGGAGGAGAAAATGGAGAAAAGGGGAATTGCAATTATAGTTTCATCTCTTTCATTTTCAGCCTTGTGTTTGTTATAGAAAATGAATCTGCGTGAAGGTTAAGAAGCAATGACAATGGCTTTTCCCGATGGTGTCAACTGTGGCGGAAGACAAAAAAAAGATGGAGACGATAGAGGATTTTTTTAAATTGGGGGTATAAGACTAATTTTAAATATTTTCTCTTAAAAAATAATAATGACACGTGTCATCGTCTTATTGATGTGTGACATTCCACATATTTTTTTAAACAAGTAAAAAAAGAGATGTGCGTATTAGACAAATGTTGAAAAGGTTGAGTGTGTAACATAATTTTCGTGCTCAAAAAGTGTGTAATAGGGATTTGATGCATAATTCAGGGTGTAACTTATGTATTTTTCCTAAAACCAATGATATTGAATTCTCAATTAGATGTTTGTGTTTGACATGGAATGGAGGTTAAAATGAATATTATAGCACTAAATCTTGTTTATGTTAATTGGAGCAACTTAATAAGTTATGATTTATAATTTAATTTTATGTAAATTATTAAAACAAATTAATTGTAAACTATGATCCCAAATATCATTATGTATTCATGACTAACTGGATATAATAACGATTATTTATTTATAAAAAGATTAACTAAACACCAACAAATAATAATTTTAATAGTATCGTAATGTTGGGTCTGTATACGGGCCTTCCCTCATCTAATATTAATTGAGGAATTTACATAGAATATAAACCCTTTAAAAATATTTTTATATTCCTTACAACTGCTTTTACAAAATTATTTTTCATAAAAATTATTTTAAAAATTTTACGATTCTAAAACCGACCCGATCGTGATGGCGCCTAATCGTAAAACTAGGCCAGCCGACATAACTCCCGAATTAACCATTTAATCCATACGATCGTTTTAAGCCTTTAATTAATCAGATATCTCATAATATAAGTCTAAATAAACAGTACGAAATTAAATACACAAGCCCGACATCGAGGTGTCCCAAGTGTCACGACCCAAAATTCACTAAGGGTCGTGATGACGCTGGACACCATTGTCAAGCAAGCCAACAACAACTAACTACTAACTTCTCATTTTAAATATTTCTGAAATCACTTCTTTTATACGTTTAAACAATACATAATAAATTCCACTGAATAAATAATGAAACATTTAACAATTTGAAATTTCTGAATAAACCTATA
Source organism: Nicotiana glauca (assembly GCA_026770625.1). Taxonomy (NCBI): domain Eukaryota; kingdom Viridiplantae; phylum Streptophyta; class Magnoliopsida; order Solanales; family Solanaceae; genus Nicotiana; species Nicotiana glauca. The sequence continues at coordinate 19,934 of MU666285.1, read as the reverse complement.
GACATCCCAAAACTCGGTGTCACAAGTGCATGAGCTATCTCTAGGAAGCAGTATAAGACAATAATCGTCCAGAATACAAATTGGACAGAAAATAAATAAAATAATCTTTATGAGACTCGGTTGGCTGTGGGTCATCCCGAGAAGTGCAACTCACCTAAGTCTCTGTATCAACCATGCTGCTACGCCCACTAAGCCACTAGAGATGCATGTGCCTGTGCAACAAAAATGCAAAGCAAGTATATTACAAGTACAAAAACAACGTATACCCAATGAGTATCCCGTCTAATCTCGAAAAGGTAGAGACGAGAGGTCAACTCCGACACTTACTAGTGATCCAATGATAATATAGTAAAAGTGTGAGAAATTCACAGATTTCATAGAGCAAAATTAAACTCATAAAGCAGGAAAGAAGGTAAACAACTTCTCAAATAATAAGGGTTCCCAAGGATTTACTTTTCATTATCTTTATCAATTTATCTCTGGCCAGGAAAGGTAATTATCAACATTAAAATCTCTTAGGCAAAAAATATAAGCACGCGCATATCCTGCCGAGTTCGTACGGCCCGATCCAATATAAATGTAAAATGCACTGCCGAGGGTCGAACAGCGCAAACCACAAATGCATCTATTACCCCGCTTGCGAATTATACATGCGACACGGTCAACAGAAATAAACAAATACCCTGCTCGCGAATCATACATGCAACACAGGTACACATAGAAATACATGCTCAAATAGAAAATTACGAATTTATCGGGGAACATTTATGCAAATAAAAGCCAATTCTCTTTGCGATTTAAGAAAAGTGAAGTTTAATCCCTTTTTGAAATTCATTAACCAATTCGATAGGATTTAAGCAATTCAATTGCCAACAAAAATACAGATATTGCAAGTATAGCATGATTTTGGGTCCTAGACTACACGGACTTACACATAATAGCAGCTACGCACGGACTCTCGGCACCTCGTGCATACGTAACCCTCAAAAATAGGAGCACATAACCAATTATTTCACCTATGGGACAATTCCCTCTTACAAGGTTAGAAAAGAGACTCACCTCGCTCCGAAGATCCATAAGTTGTATTCAACGCCCTTCCGAAGACTTGAATCGGTGCAAAATGCTCCAAAACTAGGCAATAATTATGAAAATTCATTCATATACGTTCATTTACTCATTACAATCAAATTTATAGCAATTCCTAACCCTGGTCGAAAAATTGATAAAATTGCCCTCTGGCTCACGTGCCTGGATTTCGTAATTTCTTGAAGATAAAGTTTACCCATTAACTCATGAAATCAAATACATTATTTTCTCTTAATTCCTTACCCAGAATCGTGGTCAAAATCCAAGAATACGAATTTTCTAGGTTTTCCTCTAACCTCCAATCTTCTACCCATTTACATGCTAAAATCCATACGTAATCGATATATTTAACTCTAGATAGGTGGGGTTAGCTTACCTTGCTGATGATGACGAAAACCCCCACTTGAAGCTCTCCAAATCGTCCACACCAAATGAAAAAATGGGGAAAAAATGACCATCTCCTGATTTTTAAAAGAATACAATGCCTCCAGCTTCTCCACACCAGCGGTCACTTGACCGCTTTTGCAGTTCCACAGGTGCGACCCACTACCCGCTTCTGCGGTTTCTCACCAAACTGCCTTTTTCGCTTTTGCATCTTCTCCACCGCAGGTGTGCTCCCACTTCTATGGTGACCTGACCGCATCTGTAGTCCCAGCCTTCACCCTTCACCACCGTATCTGCGCCTCTTTGGCCGCTTCTGTGGTCTGCACCTGCGAGACTTGGGCTGCAGGTGTGGTTACACCCGCAACCAGCAACTTCAGCTCTTCCTCCAAGCTTTAATTCGATCTGTTAACTACCCGAAATCCACCCAAGGCCCCCGGACCCCAACCAATCATGCCAAACAGTACCAAAATACATTACGGACTTTCTCGAGGCCTTAAATCATATCAAACAACGCTAAAATCATGAATCACACTACAATTTAAGCTTAATGAACTCTAACATTTCAAATTTCTACTTTCGAAACTTAAACCTATCAAATCACGTCCGATTGACCTCAAATTTTGCACACAAGTCATATTCGACATTACGGACCTACTCTAACTTCCAGAATCAGATTCCGACACCGATATCAAAAAGACCACTTCTGGTCAAACTTCTCAAAAACCTTCAAATTTCTATCTTTAGCCAAATGACTCCAAAATGACCCACAGACCTCCGAATTCACTTCCGATCGTGCTCCCAACACCAGAATCACCATACGGAGCTATTCCTAGACTCGAAATCCCAACGGACATTGATAATACTGAAATGAACTTCAACCCAAACTTATGAAATTCTTTCAAAAATGCTAGCTTCCACAATTGGTCCCAAAATGTTCCCGGATCTTCCAAAACCCGGTTCGGACATATGCCCAAGTTCGAAATCATCATAGGAACTTGTTGGAACCTTTAAATCCCAATTCTAAGGTCGTTTACTGAAAAATTCAATCTTAGTTAATTCTTTCAACTTAGAGCTTCCGAAATGAGAATTTTCTTTCCAGATCAACTCCGAATTCCCCGAAATTAAATTCTGACCAATCGTACAAGTCATAATACCTGAAATGAAGCTGCCCATGGCCTCAAACTGCTGAACGGCACGCTAGAGCTCAAAACGACCGACCAGGTCATTAGATTATCTACCACTTAAACATACGTTCATCCTCGAACGTGCTAAGGATTATGCTGTATTTGTTCGAAATCACTGTTTAACACCTCGAGCACCTACCTGTGCTATCACGACTCAGTTGAGCACCCTAGCTCGATAAATTTGAAGATTTCCTTTTTCATTTAAGAAAATAAACCTTAAGCCCAATTCCAACATCCGAAATTCTCTGTCGGGCCTGTTTCCAACATACGCTCACCGTATTAATAACTACACGCAGCACCAAAACTTGACTGCATACCTTAGCTGAATTCACACCTTGCACCACTTTACTCAGAGGACCACAATAACATTCTCTGATCAAATTTGTTGAAATTTCACGAATTTGATGCTCCCAGTGCACCTCATGATATATATATAAATCTTGCTCTAACTCTTACAACACTGCCCACGATAGAAGAGATGTGTAAAAATTCATAAACACTGCCGAATCAACAATTCATTGGGTCTATACTCCTGACAGGAACCATCACCTTATTTTGAACCAAATAATGGTCTTTGCCCATTAATATACCTCGTCTAATCAGATTTCAATAATCCTAAATCGAACGATCTCGTCTCACCCAATACGAACTACTCAAGCAATAAGCCACCCCGAACATTATCAAAGTCTCATATGATGCCACAATGTGCCGATAGGCTACCAATTCGAATATGATACCAAAGGAAAACGAACACTAAAAAGGAAATCCAATTACCTTGCTCGGGAATCATACATGCGACACAGTCAACACAATTAACAAACACCCCACTCGCGAATCATACATGCGATGCGGGCATACCTCTAATATGAGTTTTCCTCAGAAAGATAGGAAACGAAACACATAAAAATAGATACGGGGAACTGTACACAATATCATATTGTTGTGGCATGCAGCCCAATCCAAACAACACACCCATGGCGGTGTGCCACCCGATCCGCACATAAAATTCACATAAGGAGATACACATCGAGCTAGACTGCTCTTTACAACAAAATACCAAATGTCGGTCACAAGCACGCCAAGTGCATAATACCATCCCTAGGGAGACATATAGCGATATAAGCCACAAACTCAAGCACAACTGAGGTGCGATATACGATCTGAATCTCAAGAGACATTCTGCTCACATAACATCATCTTTAAGCGAAACCTCAACACATAAGAAATTCACCAAGTCGTCTCACAACTCGCACGGCGTAATACATCATTACATGAAATAGCTGACAACAAAATAATACCCCGACTACTCTTCCATAAGGAGCGCATTGTTGAAATGAACACATCTGAGATAGAGCCCATATTCACATTTAAATCCATCCATCGACCTCAAGTCGATTTCTGATTGTACCAAACTATGCTAATAACCTTTCATGGGTCCATAATCGCCCTTTTTTCTCATAACACACAAGAATAACCATCCTAACCGGAGTAATCCACCATGGTCCATAACCCAATAAGCTGAGTGCCCTACAAGCATCAATTCTCAATTTAACGACATCACTAAAGTCTTCACACTTGGTTTAACTTCTTCAATCAATCAAGTGACTACATGCCATATTTATACAACCTTCATGTGGGGCACGCTCCCATAACCTTCAGTAACAACTAATAGGTCTATACATCCAAACCACCGGCCAAACTAATGCTGAAAAGAGATCAAAAATCCTTAACTAGGATGCAAAGCCTCTTTCACAAAACACCGATCTCAGGTGACGCTGAAGACAATACCAACTTACTTTAAACATAGAAACTCCTTTCCTGCTCATCCGAGCTCGTGACATTCTTGTCAAGATCGAACTACAACCTTGATCCTCACTTCAAATTCTATACCACTCACTGCACCTAGAATCCCAATATACGATAGAACACGATCTTCATCATAAGTCCGGAACCACAAATAGGTTAACACTTCATCACATAAAAACTTTTCACTTAACTCACTTCAGGAGAACCATATCAACACACGGGTGAATTCTCATAACCGTAGAATATGCAAATCTCTAAGTAATGGTCTAGGCCACCATAGCCCTTCCGGGATCTGGCTCTACATAATAGGCCATAATAGTGGAATACTTCTAAATAACATCAATTAGGACGATCGACAAGCCTCACACGTGCCATCACAAATCACTTGCATAACTTGATCACGCTGAAGGAACTTATCACTACTACCAATATGCCAATTCAACTATGGCTAACTAATCTATCTTCTTCCAATTTATCTTTGATTGCCTTAGAAATAATAATAACTCCATTCAACAAAAAACAAACTCCATCCGCACTCATCCCGAGTGACCTTGAATCACGAGACCCTACTATCTCAAATCCCACGAACCATTTCATATTTCCAAAATTCTACACTGCAAGTCAAAACATCATAGAACATTATGTGCCTCTTCTCAAAAGCTGCTACAAGGCTTGATTCTTAACCGTACCTATATGATCGAAATCATTAGGCACCACGCTTTACCCTTTGAATCCACTAGGACCGTTGTTGAGAGCCACCCGCTCTAACTTGGCCCCAAATATAATCAACCCCAGGAATCTTCTAGCACAGGAATACCCTCTCGATGAGGCACCCAGCAGAATCACTTCCCTTGAAACCTGCATCTATACAAGGCACAAATCATGAATCTTTCCCCAAGTCTGAACATGAGCCAATAAGGCCAACCATAGAACCGTTTAACAATCCCCTTGCTCAAATTACCACTTATGTTATTTTCCCGTAGCTAAAATAACCCATCAATATACTAATAACTAGAAACCTCGCAAGTAGTTAACCATGAAACCCAATCATAGGCGGTGGGACTCTCCCACTTAGCTTGAAGCCAATGTTACACAACTTTGGAATTCACCTGGATTCTTTATCTCTAATTGACATAACCTTGTGCAATCAACCGCCAAAATTCTCGAAATCTTTCTATAAAACCCCTTTTGATACTATGAATCATCAACCACATTCGTATGACCGATCTCGTTGCTATATATCCAATAGAATTCTTCACAGAAGCCTCGCCAACCATGCAACCGTGAATTTGCTCACTGGAGATAACCCACCTATGGAATTTTTGTGCCAACATCTTCTAACGTTGTTGTATGGGGTACAATCACTACGACATCAATAACTCATCCTGAGTTCGAGCTTACTCTCTAGCTTCACAAGTCCATGCAACCCTCGTGGACGTTAATTAAATGTGCGGCAACATCTTTCCAATTCAAAGTTATGTTGTATCCCTCTTCATTTCAGGCAGCTTCTTTACGTTATATCAAATCTCCTACTGCATAATAGTCCATACTTCAAATTAAATCTGTAGACCCCAATCACCAATCACTAAAATTCCCAAATCATTCCAAACTCTCCTTAAGACGCGTATTCAACCTACCACAAAGCCCATATACTACTCTGCCACTCTCCCGCCTTGGCAGAACTCACCCCTTTAATTGACTACTCAATCTTTGCTTCTTATGTCTGGCCTTCTAGAAATTTTAATCACCGCTTGACACTTCCCACATGTCCTTCCTCATACTTTGCTGCTCAGTTGTTGCATTAAATAAACTCTATCTTCATAGCACCTGAACCCACAATCGCTACTAACTTTAAACCTTTCCGAAAATCATATTTCTCAAGCCGTCAACATTAGAAACACCGATTCAATCCTGAACCACCACATCCCAAAATATCTAACAACCATTTCTCCAATCTTATTTACAATATGTTACCCCGAAGGAGAAATGCAAAAAACCATAACACCGACGAACTTAACACATTCAATCGCGAATGATGACACCACATTGCTAATGACAATCCCATCACACTTGAAATCACCAAGTCTTGTTATTCCATCACTCCAAATCTGGACATCTGTAGGCAAATTCTTTTCCTCTGTCGAAAATTAAATATCATATCTCTGAATCGTGCGCTAAGTAGGCTTCCTTTCAAATCATCCACTGCCCCAATACATAGGCAAGTATCCTGCTATCAAGTCAATACTGTGTGATAACTAATCGTGAGAATCATAGCAACCGGTGCATAGCCTCCTAGCTCTTAGAAGCACAACTACCAAGTCGAAACGATAGAAAAAAAATCCTTTCGCAAGGCAACGATAATAGCCCAATCAAATCAAACCCAGGAGAAACATCCCACACCACATCTGTAGTACCATTATAATTCTTCAATTCTAGATATATAACAAGAGATTCGTGTTGCGTAAGATTGAGTAAGAAGGAAACAAGGGCATAAGACTCAAGGAATCAAATCGCACAATGAGGAATCAAGAAGTTAAGTACTCCTAACAGCCATGTAGTCTCCCGAAGATAAGTACATATGTCTCTGTACTGATCCATCAGACTCTACTAGACTTGTTCATGACTCGTGAGAACTAATGTAACCTAGTGCTCTGATACCATGTTGTCACAACCCAAAATCCACTAAGGGTCGTGATGGCGCCGGACACCATTGTCAAGCAAGCCAACAACAACTAACTAGTAACTTCTCGTTTTAAATATTTCTGAAATAACTTATTTTACACGTTTAAACAATACATAATAAATTCCACTGAATAAATAATGAAACATTTAACAATTTGAAATTTCTGAATAAACCCATAGACATCCCAGAACTCAGTGTCACAAGTGCATGAGCTATCTCTAGAAAGCAGTATAAGACAATAATCGTCTGAAATACAAATTGGACAAAAAATAAATAAAATAATATTTAAGAGAGTCGGCTAGCTGTGGGTCATCCCGAGAAGTGCAGCTCACCTAACTCTCCGTATCAACCATGCTGCTACGCCCACTAGGCCACGAGAGATACATGTGCCTATGAAACAAAAATGCACAGCAAGTGTAGTATAAGTTCAAAAACAATGTGTACCCAATGAGTATCCCGTCTAATCTCGAAGAAATAGAGACGAGAGGTCGACTCCGACACTTACTAGTGGTCCAATGATAATATAGTAAAAGTGTGATAAATTCATGGATTTCATATAGCAAGATTAAACTCACAAAGCCGGAAAGCAGGTAAAAACATCTCATATAATAAGGGTTCCCAAGGATTTACTTTTCATTATCTTTATCAATTTTTCTCTAGCCAGGAAAGGCATTTATCAACATTAAAAGCTCTCAGGCAAACAATATAAGCATGCGCATATCATGCCGAGATCGTACGGCCCGATCCAACATAAATGTAAAATGTGCATTGCCGAGGGTCGAACAGAGCGAACCATAAATGCATCTATTACCCCGCTCGCGAATTATACATGTGACGCGGTCAACAGAATCATACATGCGACACATTTAGATATAGAAATACATGCTCAAATAACAAATTAAGAATTTATCGGGGAACATTTATGCAAATAAAAGCCAATTCTCTTTTAGCGATTTAAGAAAAGTGAAGCTTAATCCCTTTTTGAAATTCATTAACCAATTCGATAGGATTTAAGCAATTCAATTGCCAACAAGATTACATATATTCCAAGTATAGCATATTTTTGGGTCCTAGACTACCCGGACTTACACATAATAGCAGCTATGCATGGACTCTCGTCACCTCATGCATACGTAGCCCCTACAAATAGGAGCACATAACCAATTATTTTACCTATGGGACAATTCCCTCTTACAAGGTTAGAAAGGAGACTCACCTCGCTTTGAAGATCCAAAACTGGTATTCAACGCCCTTCCGAAGACTCGAATCAATGCAAAATCCTCCAAACCTAGCCAATAATTATGCAAATTCATTAATATACGTTCATTTACTCATTACAATAAAATTTATAGCAATCCCTAATCCCGATCTAAAAGTTGACAAAATTTCCCTCTAGCTCACGTGCCCGGATTCCAAAATTTCTTGAAGATAAAGTTTAAAAAAGAACTCATGAACTCAAATACATGATTTTCTCTTAATTCCTTAACAAAAATCGTGGTCAAAATCCAAGAATATGAATTTTTTAGGTTTTCCTCTGACCCCCAAACTTCTACCCATTTACATGCTAAAATCCATACTTAATCGATATATTTAACTCTAGATAGGTCGGGTTAGCTTACCTTGCTGATGATGACGAAAAAGCCCACTTGAAGCTCTCCAAATCATCCACACCAAATGAAAAAATGGGAGAAAAATGACCATCTCCCAATTTTTAAAAGAATACAATGCCTCCAGCATCTATGCACCAGCGGTCACTTGACCGCATTTACAGTTTTGCTGGTGCGACCCACTACCCGTTTTTGCGTTTTCTCACCAGGCTACCTTTCCCGCTTCTGCGTCCTCTCCACCGCAGGTGCGGTCTCGCTTCTGCGGTCCTAGCCTCTACCATTCACCACCGCATATGCGCCTGTTTGGTTGCTTCTGCGGCTCCACACCTGCGAGGCTTGGGCCACAGGTGCGGTTAAACTAACAACCAGCAACTTCAGCTCTTCCTCCAAGCTCCAGTTTGATCCGTTAACCACCCGAAATCTATCTGAGGCCCCCGGGACCCCATCCAATCATGCCAACCAGTCCAAAAACACATTACGAACTTGCTTGAGGCCTCAAATCATATCAAACAACGCTAAAACCATGAATCACACTCCAATTTAAGCTTAATGAACTCTAACATTTCAAACTTCTACTTTCGGTCTTAATCCTATCAAATCACGTCTGATTGATCTCAAATTTGCACACAAGTCATATTCAACAATACGGACCTACTCCAACTTCCAAAATCGGATTCCGGCCCCGATATCAAAAGGTCCACTTCCGATCAACTTTTCAAAATCCTTCAAATTTCTATCTTTAGCCAAATGACTCCAAAATGACCCACGGACATCCGAATTCACTTCCGATAGCATTCCAAACACCAGAATCACCATACGGAACTATTTCGAGACTCAGAATCCCAACGGACATTGATAACTCTGAAATGCACTCCAACCCAAACTTATGAAATTCTTCCAAAAATGCTAACTTCCACAATAGGTGTCGAAACGTTCCCGAGTCTTCCAAAAAACGGTCCAGACATACGCCCAAATCCGAAATCATCATACGAACTTGCTGGAACCTTTGAATTCCAATTTCGAGGTTGTTTACTAAAGAAATCCAATCTTAGTTAATTATTTCAACTTAAAGCTTTCGAAATGAGAATTTTCTTTTCAAATAAACTCTGAATTCCCCAAAATTAAATTCTGGCCATGCATACAAGTCATAATACCTGAAATGAAGTTGATCATGGCCTCAAACTACTGAACGGCATGCTAGATCTCAAAACGACCGGCGGAGTCGTTACAACAAGTCACGAGCATCTACTAAGGTCTGAATACAACGAAGAGTCTAAAAATGTACTAAATAAAGTCTAAAAAAGACAGGAGGGAGAAAAGTAGTGCTATGAACGTCGAACAGCTACCTTGCTAACTCTGATGACTATGCCACTGAGAAATCGACACCAGCTACCGGGTTCAGAAACACCTAAATCGGCACACAAGGTTCTAGGAGTAATGTGAGTATGTCAACTCAGTAAGTAATAAAAGTAAATGAAAGCTGAGCAGTAAGAAAACACGTTAACCACGTCATAACACTACAACAAATGTAGATCTTTTCCAAAGCAGTACACAAATCATTTACTTTGCAAATCAAGCTCAGTTTCGGTAAAAAACTTTTAAAACAACTTTCAACAGTTTCAAACGAGTGGTAAATTAGTGAGTATAAGTGATAGAAAACGTAAATAGCCCCTCTAGCAAAACATGTATCATAAATCGCCCCTCGGGCATAATATCAACAGAACCAGCCTCTCGGGCTACCTCACAATCACTCATAATCAGTCCCACGAGCATAACATGAATCAAGAATCGCCCCTTGAGCAATAATATGAATCAACAACAGCCCCCGGGGCTACATCACATCACTCGCACTGGTTAGCTGCGCTCATTAGGGGTGTATAGACTCCAGGAGGGGCCTCTTACGGCCTAAGCACAATAAAAGGCCATCTCATGGCATAATCAAACAGGTTCTCAGTCTTATATCAATCCACCTCGTGACATAACCAATCAGGCCCTCATCCTCATAATCATGAATCAGTATAATACTGCTGCGGCGCGCAGCCCGATCCCGTAGTATCCTCACAACACCGGCCCTCGACCTTACTCAGTCATAATCTCACCAAGCCACTTGGGCAATAGTAAAACCTGATGCTAAGCCCCAAAATATCATTTAAAATATCAATATAGAGTAAATATGGCTGAGTTATAAAAATAGTAGAATACAGCATGACTGAGTACAAATATGAAGTCCAAAACAGTAAGGAATAGTAGTAAAAATCCCCTAAGGGTCCAAAACAATTAGCACGAGGCCCAAATATTTCTTCAGCCCAAGACATGATAATACTTTCCAAAACACAATGATAGAAAACAGTTTTCAATCAAATTCGTGATTTAACAGTTGTACGAGATGGACTAAGTCACAATCCCCAACGGTGAACGATCCAACGCTCGTCATCAAGCATGTGCATCACCTCAAAGTAGCACAACGATGTGAAATTCGAGATTGCATACCCTTAGGACAAACATTTACAATTATTACTTACCTCTATCCGGTCCAAACTCTAGCCCGCGATGCCCTTACCTCTCGAATCGGCCTTCGGGTGCTCCAAATCTAACCAAAATCATTATGTAACCATCAAAATATGCTAAGGAGATAGAGCCCACTCGAAAATAATCAAATTACATCAAAATCCCAGAATTGGTCAAAATTCGACCCCCCGAGCCCACGTCTCGGAATCCAACAAAATTTACATCAATGGAATCCTTATTCCCCCATGAGTTCATTCATATCAAAAGTACCAAAATCCAACCACAAATGATCCCTCAAATCCCTAATTTTATGTCTCCAATCTAAAAACCCTAGTTTCTTCAATATTTACCCACAAATTTCTGTAAATTTCAAGCCTAATCAATGAAATAACACCATAGGAACGAGTTTTATGTTCAAAAATCTTTCCTCAATAAAGTTCCTTTGAATTCTCTCTTCAAAATCTCTCAAAAAGCTCCAAAGTCGTCTTAGAAATGGTGAAATAACCAAAAATTCGCGAAGGGAACCTTTTATACTTTCTGACCAAGGATTTTCGCACCTGCAGTCCATACACCGCACATGCGGTACCGCATTTGCGTCCAAAGAACCGCATCTGTGGTTTTCACCTAAAACCAGAAGTCCGCACCTGCGCCTCGCCTTCTGCAACTGCGGTCTCGCAGGTGCGACCAAACCATCTGCACCTATGCTTCAGCCCTTCATACCAACTTCTGCATTTGTGGGTAGCCTTCCGCTTCTGCGGCTACGCACATGCGGTCCTCAAGCCGCAGGTGCGGTTATGACAGTGATTCAGCAGCTTCAGCTACAACTGTCAAACTCCAAATCTCTTGTCAACCATCCGAAATCACCTCGAGGCCCCCGGACCTCAACCAAAAGTACAAACAAATCATATACCACCATCCAAACTTATATCAATCAGCTAAACACCAAAATAACATCGAAACAACGGGTCAACCACGGATGCCTAAGAACTCCAAAAACTTTCGAATTCTGTTTTTGATCAAAAAGTCTATCAAACCTCGTCTGAATGACCTGAAATTTTGTACACATGCCACAAATGACACAACGTACCTACTCCAACTTCCGGAATTCCATTCTGACCCCTAAATTAAAATCTCACCTATCAACCAGAAGACGTCAAAATTCCAATTTTGCCAATTCAAGCCTAAATCTTCTCCGGACCTCCAAAATATATTTCAAACACGCTCCCCAAGTCCCAAATCATCTAACGAAGCTAACAAATTCATAAAAATTCCAATCCGAGATCATATACTAACAAGTCCAAACTTGATCAAACCTTTCAAATTTTAAGCTTCAAACTGAAAATTGTTCTTCCAAATCTATCCCGACTATCCTGACACCTAAAACCGATGATTTACATAAGTCATAATACATCATACGGGGATAGTCATGCCCAAGAACTAGCCAGCGAAATGCAAAAACTCAAAACGACCAGTCGGGTTGTTACATCCTCCCCCACTTAAACATATGTTCGTCCACGAAAAATGCCCAGAGTTGTTCCGAAACCATCAAATTACTGAGAAAACTTACCATGCACATACCCCCGGGGTGATCCCATGTCACCCTATCTCATGTAGGTCCGATAATACAATGCAACTGAAATTTGACACTCTAACCCAGCCCATAAACCTTAGAACCACATTTCCATGTTTGAAATCATCTACAAGATTAGAATCTCACATCCATACTCTGAATAAGCCCAAACAAACTGTAACAAACCATATCTGCAACCCTAGGTGCAATCACAAGATATACCGCATAACTCAGACACTTGTAGCGATAACTTCCAATCACGACAGTTGTACACAATAACCGAATACCGATAACAAACCTCTTATCAATTAAAGTCTCATTCCAACACTTTCATATACTGCCAATGATAAACGAAACACACAGAATTATAATTATTTCTCATATCAACCATTCATGAAGCTCCCTCTCCTTTGGAAAGAACCATAGTAAATTTCTAAGTCGGACATCGATATTATCCTTCCAATATGTTGAAACCGAATCCGTTTGTATTCATTCTAGATCCCAACGATCTCATCCAATCCAACATATGTACTCTGGTGACATGACACATCAATACAATCTAAAGCCACAACTCATGCAATCCGTACATCAAATAGCAACAATTTGAACGTGCTCAATCATGAAAAATGACTCAAATGAGAGAGTTGCACCGCAAGCTCACAACTACCACCACACACAATGCTAAGAAACCGTCAAACATCGTAGAAATAGAACACACGAATCAACCCAAAGGGTCATACCTCCATATAACTTTGCTGCAATATGCGACCCTATCCAAATACTGGCCTACATGAAACACCTCAAGTCACTATGCTCAAAATCGATAACCACGCGCAATTCGGTGTCTAGAACCAAAGCAAATCATCATAACCACAGTGAAGCAATTGAGATAACATTACACAAACCCGAAAGGGCACAACCGATAGCCATCCGGCGAGCAATACCCAATACTCTTTCTCGCTCGAATTCCACTGAGAGACCCAAACAAAATCGCACTACATGTGCCTATAACCAACAAATCCCAACATCTCGCAACACGGAAAGGTAACTCATAGAACTCCCCAAATCACTAATAAGTTCAATAACAATCGAATCAACACATCCCTCAACAATAGCAACTCGGAGTCAACCAAGCAGATTCGATGCAGAACACACATCCATATTGGCCTACAAAATGAACCCCTTATCAAGGAGTTCCTGAATCTGCTCCTTCAACTCTTTTAACTTCACCGGTGCCATACGATACAGTGGAATAGAAATGGGCTGAGTGTCCGGCACCAAACCAATACCAAAATTAATAACCCTGTCTGGCGACATGCCTAGCAGCAAGAAACACATTCAGAAATCCCTCACCGCTAGAATTGAATCAATGGTAGGAGTCTCTGCACTGACATCCATCACGAAGGCCAAATAAGAAGGACAACCCTTCCCAGCCATCAGCCATCCGCTGGGTCTTCAAAAATAAAATTGCCCTACTGGGGACATAATTCGTCAAACCTCGCCACTCACTTCGTGGCATTCCCAGCATATCCAACGTCGCCGCCTTAGCAAAACATCCCAGAATAACATGACACGGAGACAACCAATCCATACCCGATATCACACTAAAATCTAGCATACTAAGTAATAAGGATCCACTCAGATATCCAAACCTCCAACAGTTACCACACAAGACTATATGCGATCCACAATCACGACCTTACCTATTTATAAGAACTCCTAGTCTCCAAATCCATACAGCACGTGAATCACCATATATGATCCTAACTTCACCGTCTGAATATACAACACACCTCTAATACCCAATCATCCCGCGAGAGGTACTCCTATAATTCTTCTGTGCCACCAAGCAAACTCGAATATCAACAGTCGATCCAACAAGAGAGTGTTGCAATACTAATGAAGTATCCTCAACACAAATACATCGCCCTTTCTAAAATGTATATCCTCATCAAGCCACACCAATCAGTGATCTCATTTATCTAGTCATTTGAACTGTCCATGCTACCTAAGAATTTGTGACCTTCCTTTCAAACAGAACTGTGACCTTACATATACAAATCTCAATCCTACACAACATACCGCATATACCATAAAATCCTAGGATAAAGATGAGAACTTCATATCTCTTTCGAGCCACAAGCAGCTACGTACTCAACTAGATAAGAACTTTCCATTGATCCCATCTAGAAGAAAACCACTACACATCATATGATCCTCACAGTCGTAGAAAATATACATATCTAACCATGGTAGAAACCATCAATAACTCTTCAAATTCCATATGCACAAAACTAAACCGTCTAGACTTAATCCTTTTAACTCTACCTAGCTACGCAGGCCACTAAAACCCAAGAGAATTTCCACGAAGTACCTGTAAAAATTCATTACCTCGTAAGCAGCCAAAGAACTAATCATATCCTTACCATGCCGATTCGGCCTACAACCAAGCTATTCTATCTATCCAAGTTCCTTCCAAATTACCTTCAAATTGATACTTCTCCTTACCATAATACCATAATTCCTCCACCCAGAATCACCACACGAGCCAAAGCATAAAACCATATCGTCTAAGGCTCATAAGCCGCGGAATACTCTCTTAAATATTTCCAAAAGCACCACATTCAAAATACCTACTCTAGGGAGACTTCCTGCGAATCCAAAGACATTACCTTCATCTTCTTGATACTGATATATAGAAATGCCACAAGTCTTGACACCCTCCCATGCAAACCTCAATTTCTAGCCAAATATACAACATGAAAATCTCCAATTATTACATGTAAAATCTTTAACCCACTTGAACCATTCACGAGAATCATCCACTCAACTCAAACTGCAATTAGACCGATCAAACGAACCGGGCAACTTGTGCTCCACTAGCACTCCGACACTATATAATGTAACCTCACCTTAATGCAACCAAGCAAGTTCCTATTCTATGAATCGTACATCCTTTACCAATAACAACTCAAGTCATTCTATGATTCTCATACACCCATAAAGCATAACATAGCCTTTATTGAAATTTCCTTTACTCGAGCCATCATCGGTCTCAACCCCCGTAAGCCATAACTGATTCACCAATATGCCTCAAACTGGAACCAACATAGCACATAATCGTGCAATCACCTAATCAATAGAAAACTCCCCCATAGATTGAATTACATAATCACTCATAATGAATATACTCTATTACTGCCATAATACCATAGGGAGACTAAACTCAATCCTTCATAAGCTAGTGCAACACAGCCCATCTAGTACTCCAAATGTTCTATAAATTACGTATTCACCCTCGTAACAATCAAGCCCACTCTCTTAAGCGACCCAAATTCAAATTGCAATACATACATTTCACTGGTAATAGAGATCTTCCAACAAACAGCATAAGGATCACACAAACTTTAGAACATTCCACAGGAGATAACCCACCTACTTCGCCTTAAACTAACATCTCTTTATACCCTTCCCCGGTCATACATATTACATAAACACTTAATCTTTCTGAGTCTGAACTCATATCGCAACGTGAAATCTACTTCACTTCCCAACTAGGAAATATGGAAAGCTCCTTCAACACGCCAACAACTCGGTCTATACATCAAATCATGATGGAAATCAAGCGCCGGATAGTTCCTACTACCCCAAGAAAGCCTTTCTCGTCTCATTCAAATCATATGAACACATCTCGCTGTCACATCATACTCATCACATAGTCATCCAGCTGTCACTTCCACTAATAGGGACACTATCGGACATACAAATCCAAAATTACGTGCTCACACAATCAACGCCTTAGTGCTCAATCTATAGGCAAAACCCGGCCTCAAGTTCTCAAGACTGGCCATCAACACACAAAGATCACATCTCACCCCTCATTCAAGGAATCACAAGATGTCAATGCACAACTAATACCGAGAGCTCATGCGCGTATATGAGTGCGTGGAAGGAATTCAAAGAGTCACATTTCAAGCTGAATCAAGGACGCACGATAAGAATTCAAGAATGTGAAGTTTTTCCTAAAGGTTCTACAACCTCCTGAGGATAAGTACAGACATATCCATATCGATCCACGAGACTCTACTAAACCTGCTCATGACTCGTGAGACCTATGTAACCTAGGCTCTGATGACAACTTGTCACGACCCTAAAACCGACTCGGTCATGATGGCGCCTATCGTGAAACTAGACCAGCCGATACAACTCTCGAATAACCATTGTCACACCTCCTTTTGGCGTTACCGCACTCCGCGAGGGGCGCGGTGGAAGGAGTTTTTCCAATTAAAGGACAATCGAAACGGGATTTATTATTGAGATTCAGAGTCGCCACTTGAGAGATTTATGGTGTCCCAAGTCACCGGTTGAATCCCGAATCGAGGAAA
>MU666283.1:13281-44994 GCA_026770625.1 Nicotiana glauca | reverse complement strand
CAAGGTTTAAGCAAGATCTTTAGGAGAAATATTGATGAAGAACCCCTTCTCCCTCTAGGACCCCTTCTCTCTCTATAAATGTATCAGAAAATAAGCCTAAAATGAAGGGTAGGGTGTAATGTATCGACATGGGGTCAGGTTATAAAAATAGGAAAATTAACCCTACGATGTCAGGTCTGCTATAGCAGAATGGACTGCAGAACGCGAATGTTGGTCGCATAATGCACTGCAAAATCGGCATCCAAAACTGGACTACATTGGTCCAATCTGCGACCTGATTTGCGACCACAGATTAAAAATGCGGACCGCATAATGGACATTGAGATCGCAAATCTAACACAGGATCACATTTTTCCAGCCTTTGGTAATTTGGTCATAACTTTGAGTAGGAATGTCCAAATGACGAACGGTTTGAAGCGTTGAAAACTAGACTCAAAGACCTGTCATATGATAGGTTTTTTATCACATAAAACCTCATAAAAATTTAGATATGCTCGTTCAAAGTGGAGCCTTTTGCGAATCCATTTGAAATTTTAGCCTATTACGAAATATTTCCCATTTGGCATACACTTAGGCTTCCATTTGGACCTCACATCACTTACCATAAGATTTATACATATATTTACCAAGTCTAATTGATGTCCACCATGTTAATAGCACATAAAATATCATAATCAGCTTATATAGTATCACGAAGCATAGTTTTCTTAGCAAAATTTTCCGGGCCTTACACTTATGCAATGTAGAAAAATGTAGATGGAGGTAGAGCTTAACCTCAAAAGGTAGAATGGTAGCCTTATGCAATGCAGAGAAATGCAGATGGAGACAGTGCTTATCTCGAAAGGCAGAATGGTAGCCTTATGCAATACAGAGAAATATAGATGGAGACAGTGCTTAGTCTCGGAAGGCATAATGGTAGCCTTATGAAATGCAGAGAAATGTAGATGGAGACAGTGCTTAGTCTCGAAAGGCAGAATGGTAGCCTTATGCAATGTAGAGAAATGTAGAAGGCAGGTGTAAGGCCCGAAAAATTTTGCATAAGTGTAAGGCCCGGAAATAGGTGATAGCTGATAGCCGATTGCGATGTTGTGGCTGCTGGGGATGTTGCGAAAATAGGTGATGACTATGAGAGTTGTGTTCCTGCAAAAGTGTGGTGTGTAATTGTATCTGGTGATTTTTTGTCTTGGGTGCCTGTATTCAAATAAAAATTGTGAGTTCTGTAAAGGGGGGAAGGTTAGTCCGTCTCCCCGTGGACCTTGCTTGTCCTGCTCGGCTCTTGTTTTTATTGAGATAGCATCACTACACAAAGCAATTTTGATAGTAGTCATGCATGATTTAGTAAAAGTGTAACGTAAATACATAAAAAATAGTTTTCTTTTAGATAAACCAACGACTGCAACGCGGTTCAAGACCTTGCAACCTCTCTCGCTCCAAAATTTTGAGGGTCCTCCTCAAAATTCTGCCCAGTTTATTGGGCTGGTGCTTCTGACGGCTGCGTGTTAGCGAATGGCTGAAGATCAACTTCGGAATTTTGAGGGTCCTCCTCAAAATTCTGCCCCAGTTTCCAATGGTGAGGGAAATGAAATTTTTATTGAATTGTGACCGAACCCATAGGGCTGCCTACGTATTCCCTCTTAAACGAGAATCAGTTCAGACGTAGTTCAAATTAGATCATAAAGAAATCATAATGATTATACATAATAACGCTTGACAGCATCTGAATTGATTGGCTTTGGCCAGACTTCTCCATCCATTTCTGCAAGTATGAGGGCTCCTCCTGTTAGAACCCGGTGAACCATGTATGGACCCTGCCAGTTGGGAGAGAATTTTCATTTGGCTTCATCCTGGTGCAGAAAGATTTTCTTTAACACTAGCTGCCCCGGTGTGAATTGTCTCAGCTTGACTCTTTTGTTGAAGGCTGTGGACATTCTGCTCTGATACAATTGACCATGGAAAACTGCATTCATTCTCTTCCCATCTATTAGAGCTAATTGCTCGTAGCGACTTTTTACCCATTCTGCGTCGTCAAGTTCTACTTCTTGTATGATCCTCAAGGAGGGAATTTCTACCTCGGCGGGAATGACTACATCTGTACCATAAACCAGCATATAGGGAGTTGCCCCCGTTGATGTGCGAACTGTGGTACGGTATCCCAATAAGGCAAAATGACACTGTTTATGGTTTTCTATCATTTTCCTTAGTATCTTGATGTTTTTGTTTGCTACTTATATGGCTCTGTTCATCTGAGATCTATAGGCTGTAGAATTCCTTTGTTTGATTTTGAATGTTTCACGCATGGCTGTCATCAAGTCACTGTTGAGATTGGAACCATTATCAGTAATGATCGACTCTGGGATGCCACAAACTTCTTGGTCACTGCCTTATATGACGCTGCTTCAACCCATTTGGTGAAATAATCAATGGCCACTAGAATGAATCTGTTCCTGTTTGATGCGGCATGCTCGATAGGTCCGATAACATCCATTCCCTAAGAGACGAACGGCCATGGCAAGCTTGTTACAGTAAGCTGATTTGGAGGCACATTTATCATGTCTGCGTGTATCTGACAATGATGGCATTTTCAGACGTATTGGATGCAGTCCATTTCCATATTCATCCAGAAATATCCTACTCGGAGTATTTTCTTTGCTAAGACAAAATCGTTCATATGTGGACCATAGGTCCCTACATGAACCTCTTCTAACAACCTGGATGCTTTATTTGCTTTGACACACGTTAGTAATCCCAAATCGGGAGTCCTCCTATACAGGATTCCTCCACTATGAAAGAAGTGATTGGATAGCCTCCGCAGTGTGCGCTTCTGAGTAGCGTTTGCAAATTTTGGGCATTCCCATGTTGCCAAAGATTTCTTGATGTCATGAAACCATGGTTTTTCGTCGGCTTCTTCCTCGACATGAGCATAGTAGGCTAGTTGATCATGGATTTTTACCGGGATAGGATCAATAAAGTTCTTATCTGAATGCTAAATCATGGATGATAGAGTGGCCAATGCATCGGCGAACTTATTCTGGACTCTGGGGACATGCCGGAATTCTATCTTTGTGAACCTCTGCCTCAACTCCTGTACATGATGCAAATACGGGAGTATCTTGGAGTTCTTGGTCGCCTATTCTTCTCGGACCTGATGTATAAGCAAGTCTGAATCCCCTATCACTAGTAACTCCTGAATGTTCATATCAATGGCCAGCTTGAGCCCCAATATGCAGGCTTCGTACTTGGCCATGTTGTTGGTGCAAGGTAACCTGAGCTTGGCAGACACCGAATAATGCGGACCTATTTCTAATACTAGAACTGCTCCTATGCCAACTCCCTTGAAGTTTGTTGCTTCGTCAAAGAACATTCTCCAGCCATCATAGGATTCTGTGATGTCTTCTCCTATGAAAGAGACCTCTTCGTCAGGAAAATACGTCTTTAGAGGCTCGTATTCTCTGTTCACGGGATTTTCGGCTAGATGGTCTGCCAGTGCTTGTACGTAGATAATATCAAATTCACTCAGCAAGATTTTCCATTTGGCTAGCTTGCCCATGGGCTTGGGCTTTTGGAAAATATACTTCAGCGGATCTATTCTTGATATGAGATAAGTAGTATAGGCACAAAAATAATGCCTCAACTTCTGAGCTACCCAAGTCAAAGAACAACAGGTGTATTGTAGCAGAGAATACCGGGCCTCGTACAGGGTGAACTTCTTGCTGAGATAGTAGATGGCTTGCTCCTTGCTCCTTTCTCCCTGTTTCATCATGTTGTCCCAAAACACAACCGAATGCCCCATCCAATACTGCAAGGTAGAGCAATAGCGGTCTACCCGGTTCGAGCGGAACCAGAACGGGCGATGTTGACAGGTATTCCTTGATTCACTCGAAGGCTTTATGACAATCATCAGTCCATTTGGTGGCAGCGTCCTTCTTCAACATCTTAAAGATTGGCTTGCAAATGATAGTGGACTGAGCTATGAACTGGCTGATGTAGTTGAGTCTCCCCAAGAAACTCATAACCTCTTTCTTATTCTTTGGCGGTGGCAATTCTTGAATGGCCTTAACCTTTGATGGATCCAATTCTATTCCTGGCGACTTACGATGAACCCAAGCAACTTTCCAGCAAGAACCCCGAATGCACACTTGGCGGGATTCAGTTTCAGATTGTACCTCCTCGGTCTGTTGAAGAATTTCCTCAGATCTTCCATGTGGTCAGTGGCTTTCTTGGATTTGATGATAACATCGTCTACATACACCTCGGTCTCTTTGTGTATCATGTCATGAAAAATAGTAGTCATGGCCCTCATGTAGGTGGCCCCAGCATTCTTTAATCCAAACGGTATCATCTTGTAACAATACATCCCCCACGGCATAATGAAAGCCATTTTCTCCGTGTCTTCTTCGTCCATCCATATATGATGATACCCAGTAAAACAATCAACAAATGACTGCAACTCGTGCTTGGCGCAGTTATCAATCAGAATGTGTATGTTCAGTAAGGGGAAGTCATCTTTCGGACTGGCCCGATTGAGGTCCCGGTAGTCGACACAGACTCCGACCTTCCCGTCCTTCTTCGGCACTAGCACAATGTTGGCTAACCATGTTAGATACTCCACTACCCTGAGGACCTTGGCTTTGACTTATTCGGTCACTTCATCCTTGATTTTCAAACTCATGTCTGGCTTGAACTTCCTGAGCTTCTGCTTTACCGGCGGACATGTTGGATCTGTTGGCAGTTTGTGAGCTACAATAGATGTACTGATACCAGTCATATCATCATATGACCAGGCAAATATGCCCTCATATTCCCTTAGGAATTCCATGCACTCTTCCTTTTCCGATGGTGACAGATGAACACTGATGCGCGTTACCTTGACATTCTCTGTATCCCCCAGGTTGATAACCTCAGTTTCGTCCAAGTTAGACTTAGGCCTATTCTCAAAGTCCTCAACCTCTTTAACGACCTCTTCTGGTATATCATCCTCTTCTGAGTCTATATCCATTTGTTGCGTTGTCTCATCACAAGTCACAATCGTCGGTTAATCAAGATAAGTAATAGTAATGCTATGTAAATAAAGTAAATGATAGAGAAAATAATAAGAGCAAGATTTATAAGAAACTGAAACGCTTTGATAAATTCCATAATTGTTTGGAACATTGGAGCTCTTTTCAAAATTAAAAAAAAATACGGAAAGAAAATCAGCTAACGAAAAAGTAAAAGATAATGTACGGTGCTTTGTTCAGCCTTGCTAACATTTCAGGCCCTGGTGGTTCTGATGGACCAATTATTGAGGCACGCTCCTCGGCTTACAGCTTGTATGGAAGGGCCTTCCTCCCCCTCCTAAAAAACGACACAACAGTTCATATTATCATCCTCCAGGAACAAGTTCCTCATTGCTGCTAATGCTTCATCTTCTTCCGACCCATATACGATATCGGCTGGCTGAAAAGTCTGCTCTAGATGGGGTATCGGATACTCTAGTAGATAGTAAGGACCACGGCAGGGTGGCGACCATTCATTAAATTCCTTCCAGGTGTACTCGTATCCTAAACCAAAAGTGGTACCATACTTTTTCAGCTTGATAGGTTCGGTGATTCCCTGGAGGTTTCTACCGAGTCCCTTACCAGGTTCATATCCGTTCCAATTCAGTATGCTTTAAATCTTGTTATCCCACCATTTATCATTGTCCACGGCATTGACTCGCTCAATGTGATGGTAAGTTTCCCCACCTATCTTTCTCCTTCCTCCGTTTGCTGGAATGGTTTGGCGACTGTATATGGGATTGCTACCATTGTCGTGGATAATTACCTCTTGGTGATTCCACTCAAATTTCACCGCCTGGTGCAGGGTTGATGCTACGGCTCTGGCAGCGTGAATCCAAGGCCATCCCAACAACAGATTGTAGGATGCTGGGATGTCTATCACTTGAAAGTTGACATCGAACCAAGTTGGTCTCATCTGCAGACACAAACTGATTTCCCTAATGGTGGACCTTTGGGAACCGTCAAACGCTTTGACATTTATAGCTCCATATTTGATCTCATGCAGGATCTTTCCTAATGTTCGAAGAGTCACCAAGGGACAAATGTTGAGGTTGGACCCTCCATCAATCAAAATCATGGTGATGAAATAATCCTCGCATTGCACAGTGATGTGTAGCACCTTGTTGTGGCTCAGCCCTTCTCGTGGCAGCTCATCTTCGTGGAAAGTGATTTTGTGACTTTCCAATACTTTCCCTACCATATTCGCCATTTCTCCTCCAGCTATATTGCTGGGTACATATGCCTCACTCAGTATTTTCAACAAGGCACTCTTATGTGCATCGGAGCTTTGCAGCAGAGTTGTAAGGCCCCGTAAAATTTTGTGCTTAAAACCTAGTAGCTCATAGTGCCAAGGTTCGAATATGTGCTCGCCGCGGTTCGGACCCTTGGTAATGATCTAAGCTTTAAAAAATCAAAAGAATCAAGTTTCCAGAAAATTGTCATTTATGCGGTCCAGAATGCGGTCGCAGATCAGCTATGCGGACCGCATTCCTGCCGCAGAGTAAAGTTGAAGAATTGTCAAAATTGAAGTTGAAAATGTGGTCCACTATGCGATCGCATAATCAATATGCGGACCGCATAATCATCGCATAAGTTCCTCGGGGATTTGTGGAGGTCAATTCTGCGGCGCATTATACGACCGCAGAACTGAAATGCGGACCGCATTTCTGTCGCAAACCCAGGCAGAGAAGTTGGGTTTTTGGAGCACTTCTGCGGTCTATTATGCGGACCGCATTTCCACTCTGCGATCGCAGAGTGCAACCGCAGACCCGACTCGGTTCTAGATTTTCTAATTTTTCAACCCGATCTCTTCTTCAATAAAACAATCCAACACTTCATTTTTACATATTTTCTGGGTAAAACTAGAGAGAAGGAAGAGAGGGTTCTTGAGAGAGAGAGTCTCATCCTCTTCAACTGATTTTCCAAAGTCATCCAAGCCCGGAAAATTCCAACTACTTGTCTTCATCTCCACTCTTGCAGGTAGAATCCCCAACCCTTTTTCATTGATTTTAAACTTTTAAATAAAAAGGGGAATTCTCATGAACTTATCCTTGAAAATGGAAGTTTAAATACACATGCATGTGCTTTAAAACCTAAAATCTAGTAGGAGGTATTGGGTATAAATAAAGAAGTATGAAAGAGGGGTTGATAACCTAAATGAGTTTGACTAACAATTGTGAAGNTTCAGGTATGTATGGCTAACTTTAACCTTTGTAAAATCGCCATGTTTGGTGTCCAAATACTTGGTATGCAATATTTTCATGAATTATTTGGGAATTTAACCTCTTGTGGGCAGCATGTGTTTGCTTGTGTACACCAATTGTGAATTCTTGTAAGTATTGAGCCTTATGTGTTGTGTAGTAAGAATTGTGGAATAATTGATAGAAGAGAATCGTAACTGGTGAAACGGGAATAACTGTGGTAACTTCTCTTGTGGTTTGTCATGTAAAACTATTGTTGTAATCTAAATGGCACCATGGGCTATTGGTAAGATGGAAATGGCATGGATAATCATATGAATCCTTTGGCAAGTTGTGTTGTTGTTGTGTTGAAATTTGTTGTGGTTGCTCTTAGAACCTATTGTTGTACCTTTGTAAATAATGCAATTGGAACAACTGTGGAAGTAACATGCTTGGCTTATTGTGGATGATTATTGAGGTGACTTAAATTGCATATGAATTGTTGAAAATGATGGAAAATAGTATTGATGGTTATGGAAACACTTGTAATATTGTTGTGTTGTTTGTGAACTGAAACTGTACGGTGGGATC
Source organism: Nicotiana glauca (assembly GCA_026770625.1). Lineage (NCBI taxonomy): Eukaryota > Viridiplantae > Streptophyta > Magnoliopsida > Solanales > Solanaceae > Nicotiana > Nicotiana glauca. The sequence continues at coordinate 37,187 of MU666283.1, read as the reverse complement.
GGGTTGTGCGCTGTAACACAGAGAAATAAGGTTTGGGTTGTGGTGATAAGGGTGGCCGAGGTAATAAGGGTGGAAAGTGATCGATATCACTATTGAAATGAAATATGAGAACATTGTGAAATTGAAATGTGGAAATGATGATGGGGAAAGGAGAGTTTGTTAACTTGTTTGGCTTGATTGTCTTCCTTGTGTGTACTCAATTATTGCTTCCTTCTATTGTTTATTACTTGTGTATGGCTTGATGTTACTCAGGGTAAGGTTTGTTATACATACCAGTACAATTCAAATGTACTGACGTCCCTTTTGCCGGGGGTGCTACATTCATGTTATGATTGTAGGTGGATCCGCAGTAGGTACTCCAGTCCACCGATCGTAGCTCCCCCTTCATCTTCCATCAGCTTTTTGGCTCAGGCCGCGTGTGTCCGGAGTTTTATTTTGATTTTTGTGTAAGATATAGCCGGAGCCTTGTTACCGGCATTTCTGTATTATTCTTTAGTTATATTTAGAGGCTCCGTAGAGATGTTGTGGTTAGTGTCGGGCATGGGAATTTAAAAGAGAAATATTGATGTTTGGCAATGATGTATAAAACTTGTAATTCCTTTATTATGGCAAATGATGTTGCTAATGAAAAATGAAATGGAAACCATTATTGATATGTTTATAGAAATGTGTTAATGGAGTCCATCTCCTATTTATTCATGAGTCAGTTTAGGTAGGATGAGACCTAACAGGCTTGCTCAATCGGGTTTACTCGGTTGAGCGCCGGTCGCGCCCCTCGAATTTTGGGGCATGACAAGAGCTAGGATGGAGATCTGTGCCGGCGTTTTATTCAGTTGATCAATAACTGAGTACTCTTTTGCCTGTATCTTCCTCCAGAGATCATCGGGCCCAATTTCAATAGGCCATCCAGAGGCCTGCTTACTTGATTCGGCTAAATGCTTCGGAGTATAAACTTTGTCGGTTCTTGTCATACCTTGTGCCGCAACTGCTTCTCCAGTTTTAGCTTTTCCTTTTCTCCATGCCTCGGCTGTGTAGTCCCAGGGGATAGTCTTTGTATAGAATAGGGATATAGCTGATATTGCCACCGGGATGGGTACCCTCGCTTTGGGAGGTAACACAACAACTTCAAATGGTGCAGGTGCCTTTGGGGACCCAAACTTAACCTCGATTGGTCCTGGTGCCTTTGAGGAAGATAGTGCTTCAAGATCGAGTGGTATGGACATGTTCACCTCAGCGTCTCCAGAAGGCTGGATCTGGACTACAATCGGATTAAGTGTGACTGTCGGTTTCTTTGTCTCATCACCTTCAGTGATCAATCCGATCGATCCTTTGGGGTCCCAATTGTCTTCTATATCTATCATATGAACGCCTCCCCCTTTGTGGTCAGGTAGAGGGTTGTTGCGGAAGTTCGGAGTAGGCTCCTTTGCCACAATGATCTTGTTGTCAATCAAGGCCTAATTATTGTCCTTCAGGGAACGGTACTCATCAATGGTATGACCCTTCATGCCGGAATGGTATGCACAGGTTTTGTTCGGGTTGACCCATTAGGAAGGATTTTCTGGAGTTATGGCAGGGATAGGGGTGATGTAACCAGCAGCTTTAAGCTTTTCATACAGCTGGTCGATTGATTCGGCAATGGCGGTGTACTGTTTGGGAGATCTGCGATCGAAGTTTGGCCGGGGTCTAGGAAAATTTTGGCGAGGTGACTGATAGTGAGCTTGTTGGGTATCGTAGGCTTGGTAGATGTGTGCTGGTTGGGAGTATTTGGGTGATGTAGGCTGGTATGCAGGAGGTGGAGATGATTGGTAAGTAGGTGGTGGAGCTTGGTATGAAGGCGAGTGTGCTTGGTAATTTGGGATAGGTTGATATGTAAGTGGAGGTGATGGGTAGGTTTGGTATTTGACTGGGGATTTTGTCCTTTGTGTGACCATTACGGAACTCACATCCCTTTTCTTGGATGCTCCACCAGACTGTAGGGCCTTTTTGGTAGCCTGCAATGCTTCAAAGTTAGTGACCATACCACTTGATACCTTCCTCGATCCTCTCCCCTAGTTTGATGATGTCCGAAAATTTCTGGCCTTCGATCAACATCAACCTCTCATAGTATTGTGGGTCCTGAGCTCGGACAAAAAACCTGTTCATCTGTTCTTCTTCTAAGGCTGTCCTGACCTTAGCAACTTCAGATCTCCAATGAGTAGCATACTCGCGAAATGTCTCCATGGGTTTCTTCTTCAAATTCTGGATGTAGAATACATCCGGCGCATTCTCTGTATTAAATCTGAACCTGTCCATGAAATCTGATGCCATACCTACCCAATTTGTCCACTTCTTGGGGTCTTGGCTAATGTACCAAGATAGAGCATCTCCTTTCAGACTTCTCATAAAGAGCTTCATGCCGGTCTTTTCATCTCTTCCGACTTCGACCAACTTATCGCAGTATGTCCTCAATTGGACTCTGGGATCCCCGGTGCCATCGAACATTTCGAACTTGGGAGGTTTGTACCCCTCCGGAAGTTCAACATCTAGCTGGATGCAAAGGTCTTCATAATCCAGCCCCTCGATACCCTTGTTTCCTTCAACTCCCTGGACTCGCCTAGTCAGCTTTTTAAGTTCTGCGGCCAGGCTCTTGATAACAGAGTCTTTGTCATCAGACTCAGGTGTGTTTGAAATGGGCGGAGTAGGATGCGGCATGGTTTCCACATAAATAGGGTTGTTGTGTTGAGGGTGAGAATGGTCATTTGTAGAGTTTAGTGGTTCAGGGATGAGTAATGGGGTGTTACTTGAAGTGTGAAATGTGTTGCAGTAGTGATGGGGAGCAGGTTGATTTTGTGGTTAGGGGATGTTTTGTGGAGGTGCGGGGTTTTGAGTGTAGTTGACATCTGGGGTAGTGAGGGAAAATGACAAGCTGGCCAAATTCCGGACTTGGTCCGGTTCTTCCTGAAATTTCAACAACTTCTGCTCAAGTTGGGAGGCACTTTCCTTGGAAACCTAAATATCCTGAGAAGTCTCTACCCTTTCAACCGAACTCTCCTTCCGAATGTTGCTCAAGTCTTCCATTTTTGCTTTGTCCTTGTTTCTGATAGGACTCGGAGGAGGAAGAGGTGGAGGGCCCTTGGATCTCGTAGAGTATGTTGATGCCAGAGTATAACGGACTAACCTTTGGGGAAGGGGAATAAAACAAAAAGGCAAAAACAAAAAAGGTAACAAGTTAGTAAAGATTATGAGTAGAAAATGTTGCGATATTTAAACACGTAGTGCAAGAGTATGATTTGTGTCCTAAATTGGGAGCCTCGTTGTGCCCGAGGTAGGCCTAGAGACAAGTTGATTTGGAGAGCTTATAATGCTAAATGCCTCATTTTATTGATAAAAATAAGACGAATCCCAAAACGACACTAAAAATAGCAGAAAAATAAAATGTCACTAATGACCGTGGGCCTTATTACATTAAAGCAAAAGAAAGACTCCTAACTACTTGGTCCCAGAAGGACCTTCCCCAGACTCGGCATCTTTAGCTCCATCGAACAGCTTCAACAGGTCACGCAGTCCCAGCATCAAGTAAGCTCTAGCCAAATGACCTCCTTCGCTTCCCTCAGCATTCTAACAGTTTTTGATCCTTTGGATGAACTTCCTTTCCAATTCTACCAAATCATACTCCAAATACCCTAGTCGCTTGTTGGTGCTGACAGCCATATCTTTCTATTCCTCGATCAACTTTTTATGGGCTTCTTGAATTTCCCGGTGCTCACTCTCGTACTCCCAAATCCTCTTACACAATTGGTTGTACTTAGCCTGCTTCTCAGCCTTTTCATCGATGACTCTGTGACCTTGAGCAAACCCTGATCGTCCCAAACCATCATGATTATCCTCCAGCCACCCTGAGTATTATGTCAAACTACCGGCATGATATCTATCCGGGTCAATAGAATCTCTCCCCAATATGATTTTGTAGTGCCACATGTGCTGAGCTTGGCACTTATGAGGGCTATCGTCATCTTGAAAGTCAGCCCTGAAATGACCCATTTTGTCGACCCTTGGTATAACCTGCTTTCTTCCTGCCTGTCTCATGACTCGGAGAGGGACATAAGGATAAGTTCCTCTCAGATCGACGAGAATAAGAAATGGTGCATCCCGAGATCGGACAATGAACTCTTCAGTAGGGAACCATTCGAACATCCACTGTACTTGGTCTTCTTTCAAATTTTCAAATAGCTCTACCCATCCTTTAGCATCTTCTGGTTGAGCGAACATGATAGGCATATAGTTCATTCGCCTTGGCTGATGGAAGGCGATATGATCATCCCAGTCCCTACGTAGGATCTCTTGCCTATATTCACCCTTTTGGAGGTGCTCCATGAGCCAAAGTTGGAGTAGTAAATTACAACCCTCAAAGTGATTGGCCCCTTGTTGACATTATTCTAGGGCTCGGTATATCTCCGCGACAATCATTGTTACTATGCTGAAAGGCTGCCCGCCAATCCCTTCCATTAGAGTCTTGGTAACCATGGCCAGTTTGGTATGGATCCTAGCCTTGTTCATGGAAAATACTATCATCCCCAAAAAGCAAAATATGAAGACGAAGACTCTTCTGTGGATATACCCCAATGAGGTGAGGGCGAATTCATCTAGGTAAGTGCGGTAAGACTTGCTATGGTCGTACCTTTCATACAGATAGTCGAAAGGAATGTAAGAGTCCTTCAAATAAGTCAAGTATGGGTTCTTCTTTAGTCCCATCATTTTGAGGAAACTCCTAACCTTGTGATTTTCTGGCATAAGCAAACTCGGAGTCTCCCAAGGAATACCAGCTAACCGTCCTATCTCCTCGAGCAAATGTGTCATTTCCAGGTCCCCGAAGCAAAACACAGATCTGCTGCCATCCCAGAATAAAGTTGCAGCCTCTATGATTTTGTTGTCGGGTTGGATCTCCAAAACAGAAGGTAAATTTCCCAAGTATTTACGGACGAGAGCCTGATCGCTGGAGTGAAGGTCCTTCTACCAACTTAGCAACCTTGGGTGAATGTGGGTTACCATGCCGAATATGGGGACTTCGTGCCTCATTTCTGCAAAAAAGAGTGTTAGACCCTTACCCCGCCGGACTCGACTATTTAAACCAATAATTAGTATAAATGGCATTTAGCTCTCCAAATAAATGCACAGAATATGGTGGTATCCGTTTGGGTTTCAAGGAAACCCAGTGGACTTTGAACAAGGCTATCTTAAAGGGTCATTATGCGGACAGCTTAACTGACTCGGCTAGGTTTGACAGTGATGCATGCACAATTGAACAGAGTAAGGTCTCTATGGGGTGTTAGACCAGTACCCTTGAGTGGACAACTCAAGAAGGAAAGGCACGGAACCATCGACTGCACCACTTATCGACAGGTTTTACTGCAAATACGCCTTTGCCAAATTTAGGGGGTAATATTATCGAGAGGGCGTAACCACTCATTATAAGCATTGCTATGGTATTTTTTTGGCACGAGTGGAATATGATGTTGAAGATGCAATTACAAGAATGAAACAAATTTTCGTGTATTTGCACGTTCAAAAAGTAATGATTATAATAATTGCTCATAATATTGGAGGAAAGCGGTAAAAGAAAGCATTAAAGAAAAGAAACAATGAGCCAAGTCAGTTTCATAAAAGAAGAGATAAAGACATTAAATAAAGGCAATAAAGAGGCAATAAAGTCACAAATAACATGAAATGGTAAAAGCCTAAAGAAATCCCCAGCAGAGTCGCCATGCTGTTGAACCCCCCTTTTTCCTTAAAGGCGAAATCGGGTTTGCGATATTTGGACGGACAACTCTATTCCTATTGAGAATTTGGGTTTTTGGATTTAAGAGTCGGCACCTAATGATTAATTGCATTAGGACACTAAGAAAGGTTTGAGTTGAAGAACCAGCGTTTGGGTAAGGGCTAGAAATTATCTCGAGGGGAAGGTGTTAGGCACCCCTCAAGATCCACTAGTGTGGTTCCCGGCAATGTTACAGTTGTGACTTCATATAACAAGTAAGCAATCAAGGTCTCAAGTAAAGGAACAGCATTGCGAATAAGTTGAAACTTTTAAAGAAGGCAGAAATTTATAAAGAAAAGGATTTAAGCAATTATGAAAAAAAAAACAAATAAGGGGAAGGGAGTCCTAGGTTTATGATTTATATGGATCACATCAATTAAATATCCAGCAATCAATCCTCAGAAGAGGGGTCGCACATGATGTTAGCGCACCGGTCATCATATCCATATTTACCCGTTCCCATCTCGTTAAGGTATTAAAGCACGGAATGCTATCGTTGCTTGTTTCATGCTATTACCCGTCCGAATCCTAGCAGTCCCGGAGGCATTTGGGACTACTAATCCTAAAGGGAAGGGAATTGGGGCTTTTCAGAAGTTCAGGAAAGGATAAAAATCTAGGCGACAAGCAATAACAAGTAGCACTTAAAGGGGAAACAAATAACAGTTAGGGATCAGGTAAGCCTCCACATTCAAATTAGCAAATCAATTAGCATGACTTACAAGTACTGGTTTGGTCTGAATTAAATAATCTTAGCATAGGAAGGGTGGCAGATTTAGCACATATTTTCAGATAAGAAGTCGAATTAGACCTGCCTGCTGGTTGTAATTATTAATGACTGGCATAGTTGATTAATTACCTACAGGTTTGCCTAGATGAGACCTGCAATCGTGGTATTTAACATTTGCAAAAGGCATACTGATTTTAAAGAAGGGTTACTGATTTGAGAAGCAAACAAATTCTGCAGGTATTAAACGACATTTATTATTGATTTTAGGCTTGCAAACGAATCAGATTCAGTTAGTTATTCCTATAGGCATGCTTTTGAAGCGTGATTGATTTTAAAAAAAATGTTTGTAAAAGTGCAGGAATCCTATAGGCATGGTATCTAGAGTGCATTTGTTATTTTTAACCTATAGACTGTTTTACTAGTGTGTATATGCAAAAGTGCAGAAACTTATAGACATGATTCCTAATGCAAACGAATAGCTTATAGGCAAGATTTCTATATGCAGATGAATAAACTTATGAGCAGGATTTCTATATGCAGTAATGAATCAACTTATAGGCATGATTTCTATATGCAGATGTGAATAAACTTATGGGCAAGATTTCTATATGCAGTAATAAATCAACTTATAGGCATGATATCTATATGAGGATATATAAGCAAAGATGTTATGATTGCAGAAATAAACCTAAAGCATGATATCTACCCCATATGCATAACATGAGAGACCCTCCCCCTATTTTACTATACACCCCACAGTTATTACAAATTATTACAACTTGAATGAATCCCGAAAAAGTAAATTTACATCAGAAATTAAAATTCCAACCAAGGAGAGCTTAATTCAGTCTCCTAGTCTGATACATGAAATAAACCAACTTCTAAAGATCAGATTTCCAAAGCCTTTCTCTTATTTGGGATGTGTCAAAGTTCCAAGGAGCTTCAAGAGCTCCAGGCAGTGCTTACACCCCAAATATCATTACAGGATCAAAGTGCAGTGTGGAAGGGCCAGCCCTCAAATGTCTAAGTTCAGAGGGAGCTCAAGGTCCCAAGGCAAGGCTCATAGGAGGGGGCCGAACTTAGAGGCTAGGAGTAAGTGTAAGTGTAGTAGAGGGGAATTAGGGAAGGCCATGGCAGGTTGGTGGTCATACCCAACAATTGGGGTACTGGCACACCCCTAACCAGCCTGCCAGCTTTAGAATTGGGGAGTTAGGACCTGTTGAAGGTTAGGTTCAGCCCTGGACAGCAATTTGGATGCTGCGAGGCTATACCTTAACTCAGCACAAATATAGGAATGGGGTGTAGGGATTCATACTAGAAATATGATACAAGGAAAGAGCAGGCAAAGGGGCACACCCAGCAATGAGACGTACTGGCACACCTTCCAGCCTACTTAGAGGTTAGGGGGTCAAAACCTAGGTCATGGACAACAATTCTTGTTGCCATGCCCTAAGTCCCCACTCACAAACACATAGGGGTAATGGGGTAGGGAAAAATTGTTCATAAGGAAGAGAAGCAGACAGTAGCATATAGGCACTTCAAGTCAGATGTTTAAACTTTACAGGGAATAGAAAGCAAACAGGGATACAAGGACTATAAATAAACACATCAGGGTGATGCTGAAAATTAATTTAGGGCATACCAGTTTCAAAGAGACAAGTAAAGAGAAGCAGCAGTCTTGTAAAATCCAAAGTGCAGACAAGAAGCAAGAATACTCTAAGTATAAGTTCAGAAGAGAATTATAATTGTGGTTGTTAGTGTGCTCAATCGTGTGTGTTGTGTTAAAGAAAGTCATGTATTTATAGTGTAGAAAGCAAGAGAGAAATAGGTAAGAGAATAGTTTGAAATCAATTACACAAGGTTTCCATTTAATTAAGGGATTCTGATTTCAAACGGGCATAATTAATTAAGGAAAGAGGTTAATCAAACACTTTTCAAAGCAGTACAAGAGGGGTAAATACATAGTGGTTTATTTAAGGCAACAACCCAATGGTACACTGTTTGTGTGAAATAAGGAAAGGGAACCAATTAAACAGCCAATGAAATCAAAGTTACAGGCTTTTACTCGAATGAACCATGTCAGAAAAGGGGTAAAGAAAATTTAATGGAAATAAGTAGCAATCAAGTAAACACTATTAAAGGAATTTGGAATCAATTAGTAGTTGGCAGAAACCTCTTTTGAAAGAAGAACTTCTCATATATAAATCAGACAAATCAAACAAAAGAGTCATCATATTACTTAGAAAAGATAGTCAAACATTGAAAGATTCAGAATCATAAGTAAGAAGGGGTACAAATTCAATTGCGGACTCTGAATGAGTCTAAGAGTCCAGGGTCCCAAAGTGGAACCCTAACTTGAACACAAAAATCCAGATTGTCAAAGGAAACCCCAAAATCCTAGGGTTTCAAGTCGAATCAAATACAGAGATGAGGATGCAACAGGCTTAGGGATTTCTTTTCAGAAACTCATGAGGAAACATGCAAATAAATAGAAAGATCAAGCAAACAAAGTGAAGAAGCTAATTCGAAGCATAATGAGAGAACACTAATAGTAGACGGGACATTAGAAGTAACACATGCTTAAACAGGTCTTTTAGGAGAAAACTTTAAACACAATAAAAAAATAGCAAGAACAGTGGGAGAAGCACATCAAATCATAGAGGAAGAAGATAGCAGAATCATGGTGAAAAGGCATGCGAGAACATGGCACAGAAAACACAGTAGAAGAATATACAAGCACGGAGTATAAAGCCCGGCAAAAGAACACACAGGAACATAGTAGAGAAAGTACATAAAACACAGTAGAAAGCAAGTGGGAACACGATATAGGGAACATAGTAAGAGAAACAACATGAATAATAGAGAAGAAAAGTCATAAAAAGCTTAAATACTTTTCAGAAAACCCTAAATCGGAAAAGAAGAGTTTCTGAAAGTGATTTTCAAAAGAAAAAATTAGGGAAATCGTTTGAAAAACCCAAGTGTAGCATTGATACACAACAGATCTAAAGAGAATCGGAGAAAACCTCAAACAGCTAGGGTTTCAGATGAACCCTAGAATGAGAACGGCTTGGAAAAGGTCCGATCTAAGTCGAATAATGTCGGAATCAGACTCAGGAGGCTAGGATATGCCGGAACCAGGCCGGAGATGGCCGAAAACCTCGAGTCAGCGGAGGTTTGAGTAAAGACCTTTGAGGTCTAGCCTCGAACCTTCAAGTATCAGGAACATAGGAGAAATAGAAGATGATCATAGATCATCCATGGCCTGAGAGGCTATGGGTTCCGGTGAGTTAGAGGTTGAAAATAGTAGAAGGTGATTAGGGTTTCAAGAACTTTCGAGAGAGTTTGAGAGGGGAAGGGTATTCAGAGGCAGCGGATTGGGTGAAATGGGGAATTAGGGTAGGTCATTTGAGGTTAAATGGTAAGGGGGAATCATGGTCATTGATCAGTATGATCAACGGCCTAGATCTAAAAGGGTAGGTGGGAATCGGGTAAGGTCGTTTGAATTGGGTTATGGGTTGGGTTAGATTAAAAATTGGGCCGGTCCGGTTGGGGTTGAGATTGAATCAATTTAAGGGTTAAAATTGAAATGTAAAAGGGGTTGTAATTGAAATAAAACGAGGCTAGATGTTAAATAACCAGTTTTAACCTTTTTATTTATTAAAAATAGTAAAATGATTTTAAAAATAAATTAAAAGCACTGGACCAATAAATAATATACAAATATTTATTAAAAAATACTGGAACCAATTTTATAATTATAGAAATGCTATTAATTCTAAAATAGGCAAAAATTGTAATTATATGCAATTTAGCTTTTAAAATATCAAATAAATCAGTAAAAATGTATAAAAATTTACCTTTGCTATATTTTGGTATAAATATGAGAATACAATGACTGAATCAATGAAATGATAATTTTTGGAAATGATTATTGATTTTATACTGTTAAAATAGGATAATAAATTGTTTTAAAAATCTTTTAAAAATTGGAAAAAATAATAAAACACTCGGACATGCTTATATATGCCTTCATATTAAGGGTTATGGGTTGGGTTAGATTAAAAATTGGGTTATGGGTTGGGTTAGATTAAAAATTGGGCCGGTCCGGTTGCGGTTGAGATTGGATCAATTTAAGGGTTAAAATTGAAATGTAAAAGGGGTTATAATTAAAATAAAATGAGGCTAGATGTTAAATAACCAGTTTTACCCTTTTTATTTATTAAAAATAGTGAAATGATTTTAAAAACAAATTAAAAGCACTGGACCAATAAATAATATACAAATATTTATTAAAAAATACTGGAACTAATTTTATAATTATAGAAATGCTATTAATCCTAAAATAGGCAAAAATTGTAATTATATGCAATTTAGCTTTTAAAATACCAAATAAATCAGTAAAAATGTATAAAAACTACCTTTGCTATATTTTGGTATAAATATGAGAATACAATGACTGAATCAATGAAATGATAATTTTTGGGAATGATTATTGATTTTATACTGTTAAAATAGGATAATAAATTATTTTTAAAATCTTTTAAAAATTAAAAAAAATAATAAAACACTCGGACATGCTTATATATGCCTGCATATATTATTTTCAAAGTATTTTGCATATAAAATATATGGGAAAAATTGGGTAACAACAATCCGCGCATCCGCTCTTGCGGATTACTTTCCGCATCTGCAATATTCTAATTCCAGGCCATCCCACTTCTGCACTCCATCTTCCGTAGAAGACTCCGCTTCTGCGGCCATAACCTCGCACTTGTGACCTCAGACTCCTTTCTTTCAAACCACACCTGCACCCTTTTGCTCGTTTCTTCGGGCTCGCACCTGCAGTTAAGCTTGCGCATGTGTGATTACAACAAGTGCAGCAAACTTCAACCATTCTCCCAAAACTCAACTTGATCCGTTAACCATCCGGAATTCACCCAAGATCTGCGGGACCTCAACCAAACATACCAACAAGTCCTAAAATACCATATGAACTTAGTTGAGCCCTCAAATCACATAAAACGATGCTAAAATCATAAATCACCCTCCAATTCAAACTTAAAGAACTTGAAACTTCAACTTTCTACAACCGATGCCTAAACCTATCAAACCACGACCGAATGACCTAAAATTTTGTGCACAAGTCATATTAAACATAACGAACCTACTCCAACTTTTGGAATCGAATTCTGACGCCGATATCAAAAAGTCCGCTACCAGTCAAAATCTCCAAAAATTTGACTTCCACCATTTCAAGCCTAAATAAGCTACAGACCTCCAAAATACAATTTGGACATGCCTCTAAGCCCAAAATCACCCAACGAAGCTAAGAAATCTATAGGAATCCATTCCGGAGTCATCTTCACACCATTCCAACTACAGTCCAAATCCTAAAACTTAAGTCTCTATTTAGGGACTAGGTGTCCTAAAACACTCCAAAAACCAAAACGAAACCTCCCGGCAAGTCACAATAGCAGAAAAAGGTATTGGGAAAATAGTAAATAGGGAATCGGGGCTATAACTCTCCAAAGGACCGGCTGGGTGGTTACATATTCCCCTCTTAAAACTAACGTTCGTCCTCAAGCGAGCATAAAGACATACCTGAAGTGTTGAAAAGATGAGGATAAAGGTTGCGCATATCCTGCTCGGTCTCCCAAGTTGCCTCATTGACCGGCTGACCCCTCCACTGAACCTTCACCGAAGCTATGTTCTTTGACCTCAACTTTCGAATCTACCTGTCCAAAATATCCATTGGCTCCTCAACATAAGATAGATCCTTATCCAACTGGACTGAGCTGAAATCCAACACGTGAGACGGATCACCGTGATATTTCCAGACCATAGAAACATGGAATATTAGATGAACTCGTGCTAGACTGGGAGGTAAGGCAAGCTCATAAGCAACCTCCTCAACTCGCCGCAACACGTCACATGAACCAATGAACCTTGGGGTCAGCTTGCCCTTGTTTTTGAATCTCATAATGCCTTTCATAGGAGAAAATCGAAGCAAGACCCGCTCTTCAACAATGAATGCAACATCGCGAACCTTTCGATCTGTATAACTCTTCTGTCTAGACTAGGCTGTGCGAAGTCTATCCTGAATTACCTTAACCTTTTCCAATGCATCCTGAACCAAGTCCATACCCAATAATCTAGAATCTCCCGACTCAAACAAACCCATTGGGGACCGACACTGCCTACCATACAGAGCCTCATACTGTGCCATCTGAATGATGGAATGATAACTGTTGTTGTAGGAAAACTTTGCAAGCGGAAAGAACTGATCCCAAGAACCTCCAAACTCCACCACACACGCATAGAGCATATCCTCTAGAATCTGAATAGTGCGCTCGGACTGCCCTTACATCTTAAGGTGAAATGATGTGCTCAACTCCACCCGAGTACCCAACTCATGCTGTACGGCCCTCCATAACCGTGATGTAAACTGCGTACCCCACTTAGAGATGATAGATACCGGCATGCCATGAAGTTTGATAATTTCTCGTATATAAACTCGATCCAGCTGCTTGGAAGAATAGGTAGTCATCATAGGGAAGAAATGATCTGACTTGGTCAACCTATACACAATCACCCAAACTGCATTAAACTTTCACTGTCCAACAACGAAATCCATAGTGATTCGCTCCCATTTCCACTCCAGAATCTCTAACTTCTAAAGCAATCCACTCGGCCACTAATGCTTATACTTCACCCGCTGGCAATTCAGACACCAGGTTACATATTCCACTATGTCCTTCTTCATTCTACTCCACCTATAATGCTCTCTCAAGTTCTGATACATCTTCATGGCACCCACATGAATGGAGTACCGCGAGCTGTAAGTCTCTTTAAGAATCAACTCACGCAATCCGTCTACATTGGGAACACATAGCCAGCCATGTATCCTCAATGCACCATCATTACCAATAATGACCTCTTTAGCATCACCGTACTGAACCGTTTCCTTAAGGACAAGCAGATAGGGGTCATCACTCTGACGCTCCATGGTACGATTATAAAGAGAAGACTGCAAGACCATACAAGCCAAAACTCGACTCGGCTTAGAAATATCTAATCTAATAAACTAGTTGGCCAAGGACTGAACATCCAATGCAATGGCCTCTCTGCTGCTGGCAAATATGCTAAGCTCCATAAACTCCCTGCCCTACAACTCAAGGCATCGCCCACTACATTGGCCTTCCCGGGATGGTATAAAATAGTGATATCATAATCCTTAAGCAGCTCTAACCACCTCCGCAGATGCAAATTAAGATCCTTCTGTGCAAACAGATGTTGCAAACTCAGGTGATCAGTGTAGATCTTACAAAGGACACCGTACAATTAGTGCTTCCAAATCTTCTAGGCATGAACAATAGTTGCTAATAAGGAGGGATTTTGACAGCTTATTTTCTCTCTTTTACTTGTGTTTTAGATTAAAAATGCTTAAATCGAAAACTAACGAAAGGTTCTTACTTGTAGGAATATTGGGAAATAAGCCAAAGAAGTCAATATCAACTCATAAAGGAGTCAGAAGTGAACAAGAACCAAACCAAGGCAAAAAGGGCAGCAGTGTGGACCGTAAAATTCTAGTGCAGTCGCAAAGGGAAGATTCAGATAGTAGTATTTGGACCAACTAACATCATGCAGAGCGCACCGAAATTTTGGGGCCATAGGAGGCCAAGTGCGGCCACAATCCTTATTATGCGGTCTGTAGGTTTGAAGAATTAGAGAGCTGTTTCAAGTCCAAAAGCAGAGAGTTTAGACCACATCACTTTTGTGTGACCGCATAAATAAAAGTGTGGCCACTTCCATTTTTATGCGGATCGCATAATTCTTGAAATTCCAAGCCCAAATTCCTAAGAATGCGGACCGTATAATAATTATATAGCCGCAGAAGCCCACAGTGTGGACCACACCATAATTATGCGGCGCACAACTTTCGCAGGGGCATTTCTGTCACATATTTTTAGCTTAGTATAAATAGATATTTTTGTCATTTTTAGGTTAAGTATTCGTTTGCAGAGGTGCACCTGAGCCGTTTTATTTTTCTTCCTTGAGTAATTTTGTAATAGATTAACTTCTAAACATTAGATTTTCCTTATCTAATCAATTATGTTGCATTCTATCTTAATTTCTTCTTATATTTCTTCATTTTTTATGAGTAGCAAAATCTTTAGCTAGGGTTGTGGCCCAACCCTAGTGTGGATACTTACTTTTTTTTTTGGGCAATCCGCTAGGCAAGCGCCTAGGGCTAGTTTTTTATCAATAAAAGAAAAAGAAAAATACAACAATTAGGAAAAGTACAAATAAGGGGGACAATAGCACCGGTATTGTTATACAAACCGGGCTAAACCTTATCTTACTAATCCTATTGAGGCTTGGAAACCTCGCCTACTAGCAAGCATGTAAAATATATGAAGTTGACAGAACCAAATGAGGTAATCTAGAGATTGGGGTGAACTTAAGAAACTGATAGTTCCAATTAAAGGGTCAAACCTAGAGATAGTAAGACCCAACATTGGCATGTATCACTTGATTTTTACAATACCTATTTGGACTTGAGAAATCTAAATTTGGCAAAATCACTCAAACTACCGAGAGATATAGAGTGACAATTGTGTATGATTGATATATTACGATACCAATTAATCAAATTTTCCCTCTGGTTTACAACCTGTTAGGTAGCCTAGGTGGAAGTCACGACCCTAGATCATTTATCATTTGAAAAACAACCAAAACCAAAAATATTGTCTTCTAGTTTATTAGCTGCAATCAATAGCTAAAGTAGAAATAGAAACAACCAACAAAAATGTGGAAGAGCAAATTGTGGCACATTATATAATTACACTAGGTGTATACCTAATCCCATTTCTAACTCCCTGAGGAATCGACCCCGACACGCGTTGGGTTTTATTATTGCTTAAACTGCCTAACTACTTATAATCATGGTGTGAGTTTGGGAGAGATCACTGCTAGCTTAAGGTCGTGGACAAGGTAGTTCTTTTTATGCACCTTCATCTGTCTAGACGCATAGGCAATCACCCTACGGTACTTCATCAACATCACGCCAAGACCAGTCCGTGATGCATCACAATAAACAGTATAAGACCCCGAACCTGTAGGCAATACCAATATTGGGGCTGTAGTCAAAGCTGTCTTCAGCTTTTGAAAGCTCTCCTCATACTCCTTTGTCCACCTGAATAGAGTACCCTTTTGGGTCAGCCTGGTCATAGGTGCTGCAATAGACGAGAATCCCTCAACAAATCGACGGTACTACACCGACAAACCAAGGAAGCTCTGGGTCTCTGTAGCTAAAGATGGTCTGGTCTAACTCTATACTACTTCCACCTTCTTCGAATCCACCTTGATCCCTTCACTTGACACCACGTGACCCAAAAATGCCATGGAATCTAACCAAAACTCATATTTTGAGAACTTTGCATATAATTTTTTCTCTATCAAGGTCTGAGGAACAATCCTCAGGTACTGCTCATGATCCTCATGATTCTGGGAGTATACCAGAATGTCGTCAATAACACAATGATGAAACTATCAAGATAAGGACATAATACATTGTGCATCAAATTCATAAATGTTGCTGGGGTGTTGGTCAACCCAAATGACATTACAATGAGTCTTTGGGATATCTGGCTCCCGAATCTTCAACTGATGATAACCTGAACACAAGTCAATCTGGAAAAACACTCTGGTACCTTGATTAAATAGGTTATAAATACGAGGCAAATGATACCTGTTCTTTACTATGACTTTTTTCAACTAGCAATAACTAATGCACATACGCATAGAACCATCCCTTTTCTTCACAAACAAGGCAGAAGCACCCTAAGGTGACACATTGGGCCGAATGAAGCCCTTATCAACCAATTCTTGTAACTGTTCCTTCAACTCCTTTAACTTAGGAGGGTCCATATGATAAGGAGGAATAGAGATGGGCTGAGTGCCCGACAACAAATCAATACCAAAGCTGGAAACACATATAGGAAGTCCCTCACTACTGGAACTGACTCAGCTGTAGGGGTGTCAATACTAACAGCTCTATAAGCTAGATAAACGTCACACCCCTTCTCAACCATTCTTTAAGCTTTAAGAAATGAAATAACTCTACTGGGAAAGTACCCCTCCACTTTAATCGCGGTAAACCTGGCATAGCCAGCATTAATGTCTTGGCGTGACAATCAAGAATAACATAATGGGGTAACAACCAGTCCATACCCAAGATAACATCACAGTCTACCATGCTAAGCAATAATAAAGTGGCTCTCGTCTCAAAACCACTAGGAGTAATCAAACACGACCGATACACGTGGTCCACAACTAGAGAATCTCCCACAGTAGTTGACACATAAACAAAGGAACTCAAATAATACCGAGATACGCCCAATTAGGGGGCAAAATAAGATGACACATAAGAATAAGTGGAGCTTGGATCAAATAGAAGCGATGCATCTCTATGACAGACCGGAACAATACATGTAGTAATAGAATCAGAAGCAACCACCTCTGTACGAGCAGGAAGGCATAGTATCTGGCCTGGCCTCCCCCTATAGGGCGACCTCTACCTCCCCGACCTCCACCTCAAACTGGCTGAGCAGGTGGAGTCCAGCAAACCACTAAAAGCACCCCAAGGTGACACACTAGGCCGAATGAAGCCCTTATCAAGCAATTCCTGTAACTGTTCCTTCAACTCCTTTAACTCAAGAGGAGCCATACTATAAGGAGGAATAGAGATAGGCTGCGTACCCGACAACAAATCAATACCAAAGTCGATATCTGATAACTAGGGATTTTGACGCATTTTATACTCCTTCTTGCTAATGCTTTGATTAGAAATTCATACAAAATAGTCCCAAAAGGCTTACAAGTTGTGCTTGATTGCAGATTTGATCAACAAAGTGACAAGATGTCAAAGATTAGCTCAAAAGGAGTGAAACTTGCACAAGTGCCAAAGACAAGACAAAGCTCAGGCTAAATAGGCCAGTGCGGTCGCACACCACTTTATGTAGTCTACACTAGGAGAGTCAAAAAGCTGATTTCAAGGCAAAGAGGTAGTGCGGCCGCACTACCATTTAGTGCGGTCCGCACTGAGATCAACACAGCCGCAGTCCATTCTCTGTGGTCCGCAGTGAGGAGAATCAGAGAGCTGCAATTTCAGTATGTCAAGCCAATGCGGTCCGTAGTCCATTTTATGCGGACTGCACTAGAAGCCTCCGCGACCACAGTCTATTCTCTGTGGTCCGCGATGCCAAGGTTCAGAGAGCTATTATTCAAGTTCAAAACCTTAGTGTGGACCGCGGTCCATTTTGTGCGGTCCGCACTAACTCCGCAGGGGCATTTTTGTCCAAATTTTTTAGCCTAGTATAAATAGCTTCTTTTTCCATTTTTAGGGGTATCAGATATTGTAATTAAAGAGTTGCGCTCGTGGGTTTGAGATTCTTAGCTAGTTTGGGCACTTTTAGCTAGTTTTAATCATTGAATCTTTGTGTTTAACTTGGTGATTAATTAATATGAGGTTATCTTCATCTATTTCTTGCTTTTCTTCTTTAATTATGAGTAGCTAGACCCATTAGTTAGGGTTGTTGCTCAATCCTAGTGTGGGTAATTGATGGGTCTTGTATTTTAGGACTAAATTGACTATGGGTATTTGTTATTTGGGCCAATTTCATGGTTAATTTCTGAATTAGTGGTTGCAAACACTAGTTTGTGTTGAGTTAACTTGAGCTCTTCTTGAGAAAGAGAGCCTAAGTCTCTGAAATTGGTCCAACAAGGAATTGGAGCATACTCACGAGATTGATAGCCCCAATTAAAGGGTTAAACCTTGAGAAAGTAATACCCGACTTGAACCCTAGTTGATTGTGCAAATTTGCATACCCAATTGGTCTTGAGAAAGCCAATTCGAGCAAAATCACTCAAACCACCGGGAGGTGTAGAGTGGGTAAAGTCGTATTATATCATACTCCCCAAATATGTCAAACATGCCTTAGACTCAAGTACCCATCAATTGATCACCTAGGTGGAAGTCACCACCCTAGAGCCTTCTAAACCTATTTGAACAATTCATAGCATTATAACTCTTAGCATAATTTAGTTGCAATTACCATTTTTAGTTTGATAATAGTAGAAGTAAACAAAAACCCCGAAAATAAATAGAAGTGTAATTTGGAACATATACACAACTCTACACTAGATAGATACTCGATTCCAAATTCTACCTCTCTATGGATATCGATCCCGACCCTAAATCGGGTAAAAGCTGCTCTGACCCCCTCTCTCTACTTAATTAATAGTGCAGAGTAGGCCGCGATAACTTTTTGGTGTCATTGCCGGGGAGCTAATGGTTTTGGCTATCTATTTAGTTAGATTTGTGTTTTGTTCTTCTTTCCTTCTTGTTACTAATTTGTGTGTGTCAATACTTCAGGTACCAAAATGGCAATAAATGCAAATGACCCTCTTGGAAATGTGAATGCGGGGGAGGAGGTAGATGACATTGGAGATGAAGAGGTGCCTCTTGTACCTTAAGGACAACGTAGAGGCTACCAAGCCAATGCAAATGATAATATTCCAAACCCTCATTCGCCACCTCCAAGAGTGGCTCCTAGAGTTCTTCCCAACCAAGGCTATGCGAGTGCTATTGTTTCGCCCCAAATCCGGGCGGGCAATTTTCAAATAACTAACATGATGCTGACATTATTGGAGCAGCGTGGGTATTTCACAGGTGCTCCCACTCAGAATGCGTACAAACATCTCAAGTGTTCATGGATACCTGTTAGGGGAGCAAGCAAACCAATATGTCCGAGGATGCACTTCGAATGAGGCTTTTCCCTTTCTTACTTAGGGGGAAAGCATTGGATTGGCTTGAGCGACTTCCTAACCATTCCATGACAACTTGGGTTGAGTTGGAGAATAAGTTCATTGCCAAATTTTTTTCACCAGGGCACATGGAAGCACTACGGGATGAGATCTTAGCCTACAAACAGGAGCCCACCGAATCATTGCATGAGATTTGGGAGCGATATAGAACTATGGTGAAAGAATGCCCCAATAATGATATGACAGAGGCGATGATACAACAAACCTTCTATCTGGGCATCAATACAACAAATAAATGCATAGTGAACCAATTGGCTGGGGGTAATTTCATGAAGCTGCCTTATGATGAAGCTTGTGAGATTCTTCATGAAATGGCTAACAGATCCTCCGCTTGAAAAAGTAGAGCCAATATGCCTCAGGGTGACCCTACGGTCACCCATTTGCACAAAGAATTACATGATCATGAGCAGGCGATCGCGGAGTTGACAACTACCATGAACCAACTAGCAAATGCACAGTTGCAACAAGTCCAAAATCCTCGCCAAGTGAATGCTATGGAGGGTGTTAACATGCTAGTGAACCAAATAAGGCGAAGAGGTCAACAGAACCAAGGGAATTTGAATCAATTTGACAATGATGGTAGTGGATTTCATGATGATGGCTATGATGAGCAAAATGGTACAATATGTGAAAAATTATCTAGGCCAAAGAGGTAATTCTTCCAACCAACAACAACAATGGAGGTCCCAAGGTAATTGGGGCAATCACCAACAAGGCAACAATAATTAGGGCAATCAACAATAAGGCAACAATTGGAACAATCACCAACAAGGGAACAATAATTGGGGAAACAATAATCAAAATTCGAATTGGGGAAATCGAAACAATCTAGGAAACTGGGGGAACAACAACAATCAGGGTGGACGGAACAACTTTCAAGGCAATCAGGGGCAAGGTTTTCAAAGGCCCCTAATGTACCAAAAATCGAGCAATCCACTACCTTTCCCATCATAGAGTCCTAGTTCATCCAATAATGAAATGGGTAGAATTGAACTGATGTTCGAAGATGAAAAAGAATGCGGATTCCGATGCATAATTGGCTTCTCACAATACTTCAATTAGGAATTTAGAGGTGCAACTAGCTCAAATCTCTCAGTCCTTGAATACACTCCCTAAGGGTGCTCTACCAAGTGATACGGTAGTGAACCCAAAGGGTAGGAAAAATCATGTTGTGGCAGTAACTACAAGGAGTGAAAGAGGCGGTGATGTGAATGCCTCCAAACAAAAGCAAGTTTTGGGTGATGAAGTTGAGTTGCAAGAAGATAAAGTTCCTTTGGTGAGTGAGAATGTGGTTGATGAGAATGTGAATCAAGAAGTGAGGATTGATATTCAAGATGCTGAGGTGGAAACGCAAAATGACGTGAACCCGTCTAGGGAACACGTAATTGACATACCGGAGCCGGTTGTACCAAAAGCCAAGGCACCCTTGCCTAGGCCCCCTCCACTTATCCTCAAAGGCTAGACAAGCAGAAGAATGAGAATCGGTTTAAAAAGTTCATTGACATGATGAAGAGCCTATCCAAAAATGTGCCTTTGGTAGAGGCTTTGGAGAAAATGCCTAGCTATGCTAAATTCATGAAAGATTTGGTTACAAAGAAAAGATCTGTGGACTGTGAAACTATCAAGAAGACGCACCAAGTTAGTGCTATAGTACATTCAATGGCTCCGAAGTTAGAGGATCCCGGTGCTTTCATAATTTCTTGCATTATTGGGACTGTAGACTTTGCTAAAGCTTTGTGTGACCTAGGGGCTAGCATCAATTTGATGCTCTACTCAATTTTCAAGAATTTGGGTATTGGGCCACCAAGACCAACTTCCATGAGATTGCAACTAGCGGATAGATCAATGAAGCGATCATTGGGTATAGTTGATGATGTGCTTATCCGGGTGGACAAATTTATCTTGCCAGCTGATTTTGTGATCTTGGATTGTGAGGTCGACTAATGAAGTTTCGTTCATATTGAGGAGACCTTTCATTGCTACGGGGAAGGCTCTAGTATGTGTGGAAGCAGGGGAACTCACTTTCAGGGTGGGTGATGAAAAGGTAGTGTTTCGTGTGTGCAAGTCAATGGACCAGCCCAACTGTACCGAGGTGTGATCATTTGTGGATTTAGTCACGGCTATGATAATTGATGATACTAGTGTAATGATCAATGTTGAGGACCCTTTGGAGGCCGTATTGTTGAATCTTGATGTCAATGATGATGCGGGCTGAGTGGAGTGTGTAAATGCTTTACATGGAATAGGCTCTTATTCTTATGAGCCTATGAAACTTTCTTTGGATCTTGAAAATAGAAAGATGCCTCCAACAAAGCCTTCAATTGAGGAACCCCCGATGTTGGAGTTGAAGCCATTACCTCCACACCTCAGGTATGAATTCTTGGGCTCTAATTCAACTTTACCAGTTATTCTTTCCTTTTATCTTACTAACAGTCAGGTAGATGCCACATTGGTGGTGCTCAAAAAATGGAAAAAGGCAATTGGATGGACACTAGATAATATTCGGGGAATAAGCCCCGCATTCTGTATGCACAAGATTATTTTGGAAGATAATGCAAAAACCTCCTTGGAACATCAAAGGAGGTTGAACGAGGCAATACAAGAAGTTGTGAAAAAAGAGGCGATCAAATGGTTAGATACCGGTGTGGTGTATCCTATCTCTGGCAGCTCATGGACTTCTCTGGTGCAATGTGTGCCGAAGAAGGGTGGTATGACCATGGTGATCAATGCTAACAATGAACTTATTCCAACCCGGACAGTGACCGAATGGAAGGTGTATATGGACTACCACAAGCTGAACAAGGTGACCCGCAAGGATCATTTCCCATTAACTTTCCTGGACCAGATGCTTGATCGCCTTGTTGGGCTTGCCTTCTATTGTTTCTTGGATGGTTATTTATGGTACAATCAAATTTTTATAGCTCCGTAGGATCAGGAGAAGACAACCTTTACTTGTCCATATGGCACCTTTGTTTTCTCTTGGATGCCCTTTGGGTTGTGCAATGCACCGGCAACATTCCAACGGTGTATGATGGTCATTTCACCAATATGGTGGAAGATATATTAGAGGTGTTCATGGACGAAACCAGTGTTGTGGGAGATTCATTCGATGAGTGTTTGAAAAATTTGGATTTTGGCCCTGTGTGAAGATACCAATCTTGTGCCAAATTGGGAAAAATGCCACTTCCTGGTTGAGGAGGGCATAGTTTTGGGTCATAAAATTTCAAAGAATGGTATTGAGGTTGATAAAGCCAAAATTGAGGTGATTTCAAGACTTACTCCCCCCACTTTTATAAAGGGGGTTAGAAGTTTTCTTGGGCATGCGGGGTTCTACCAGCGATTTATCAAGGACTTTTCAAAGGTAGTGAATTCTTTGTGTAAGTTGCTAGAAAAGGATACAAAGTTTTTGTTTGATGAGAGATGCATGCAAGCCTTTAAACTTTTCAAGCATAAGTTGACCACCACCCCGATCATTACCGCACCCAATTGGAGCTTGCCTTTCGAGCTCATGTGCGACGCGAGTGATGTTGCGGTTGGGGCAGTTTTGGGTCAAAGAGTGAACAAAATATTTCATCCAGTGTGCTATGCGAGCAAGACAATGAATGAGGCTCAAAGGAACTGCACGGTGACTGAGAAATAATTGTTGGCTATTGTGTTCTCCATGGAAAAATTTTGGCCATATCTTGTGGGTGCCAAAGTCATAGTACACACTGATCATATAGCTCTTAGTTACTTGATGACAAAGAAAGACTCCAAAGCTAGACTGATGCGATGGGTCTTATTTCTTCAAGAGTTTTATTTGGAGATTGTGGACCGGAAAGGTAGTGAAAACCAAGTGGTGGATCATTTGTCCCGCTTGGAGGAGGAAGGAAGGCCGTGTGATGGCCTAGAGATCAATGATGCATTCCCGATGAGAAATTACTTTCTGTGTCGATGAGTGATATGACATGGTTTGCGGACATTGCAAATTTCCTTCTAACTGGCATCACCCCATGTGAGCTCTCTTCTAACCAAAGGAAGAAGCTCAAATGGGAAAGTCTGGACTTCTATTGGGACGAGCCATACTTATTCGAGATTTGCACTGACAGAGTGATCCAGAGGTGTGTACCGGAGGAGGAGCAATTGATCATCCTAGAGGCTTGTCATTCCTCCCCCTATGGTGGCCATCATGGAGGGGCGAGGACGGCTTCAAAAGTTCTGAGTTGTGGTTTTTATTGGCCAACCTTATTCAAAGATGCAAGTGATCTAGTAAAAAGGTGTGATCAATGTCAACGAGCGGGCGGGATTTCCAAGAAATATGAGATGCCTCTAAACATCATTCTCGAAGTTGATATCTTTGATGTATGGGGTATCAATTTTATGGGCCCTTTTCTAAGCTCGTGCGGAAACACTTAGATTCTTGTAACGGTTGATTATGTATCAAAATGGTTTGAGGTCGTAGCCTTGCCCAACAATAAAGCTAGGAGTGTGGTGGTATTTCTAAAGAAGAGCATTTTC
>MU666281.1:32739-64311 GCA_026770625.1 Nicotiana glauca | reverse complement strand
TATTATTTTTCTCTCTCCCTTTTTGTATTTTTTCTCACATAATTACCGCGTATCTGCAAACCCCAATACAATCTCTCTCTATTCGCATACAACTAGACTCTTCCCACAAACCCTAATTTTTATTTCTTCTCCCACAAACCCTAGTTTCTCTCTTTTAGCTTCGCCGGCTTCGGCTTCTTTAACCCGTTTTTGTTCTTCTTGGGAAGTCTAACAAAGACGGGCACCATCGTCACCCAAAGAGAACAAGTCAAGTTCTTGATGCTAGGAACCATGGAAATCAAGATGAAGAGTAATTTTTTTTTAACCATTGTTGTGTATAGATATATAAAAGGAGGGAAAAGTGATTGTTTTTTGGTTTTTTTTTTTTTCGCTAGAGTGGAGGGTGGAAAAATGATGATATAATTATGTTAGTATGCACCAGCTGGATGAGTGTTTGGTCGGAGATTCATCATGACCAAACGACGTAGACATAGAATGAGATACAGTCCTAACCAATTGCGGCGTCTGTATTGGTAGCATCTTGTCTGATTTGCGATTTCTTGCACCAGAACTTCCAAGACTGGGGTTTTTGTAGATGTGTTAGGGGGCTGACCAGCCGGAATTAATGGATGGCCGCCGGCCGGCGAAGCCATAGGGCGGTTTCTCTCTCTAGATCGCCCAAATCACCTATTTGTATTCAGTTATATTTGAATGTATTCTTCAGCTGTATTCACTTGTATTCAGGTTTAATCAATTGTATTTAACTATTTTATTCAGTAATAGGTAGTTGTATTCAAGTATTTTATACAACTGTATTCAGTTGTAGTTAGTTATATTCAACTATTTTATTCAGCAGAAATTAATTGTATTTTGTTGCATTTAAGAGTTTATTCAGCTGTATTCGGTTGTATTTTTATTGTATTTAAGTGTTTTATTCAGATGAATTAAGGTGTATTTTGTTGTATTCAACTGTATTATTCATATGTATTTCTCTTTATTCAGCTATAATTTTTATTATGTATTTTTCAAATACAGATTAATGAGGGATCGTTTTAGTTCGTTGAGTTAAATTAGAAAAATATCATGTGATTTTATTTTCTTCTGTTTTTAGTGCAGATACGTTACTGTATTTAATATTAATGTCGCTTGAATACAGTTAAATACATGTCAAACTTAGCTTGAATTTCAGATTTTACGCCTATATTTTTGGTTGTATTAATGAATACAACAGCTTAAATACATGAAATATATTGTATAAAAATATAAAAGGTATCTATAACACGTAATATAGCAAATGGTATCTATAAATGGCTAATTAGACCAAAAAGATGGTGTTTTATGAAAAATTCCCTATAATTTTTACATACCTATATATAGCAAATTTTATTACCTTCTATCTAAATTCCTTGATTGAAGGCATTAATAATAGATTGGAGACCTTTTAAGATAGAGTGTATATAAATTGTAAACAAAATTTGTGTAGGTAAGGTAAATAATAAAACATGGACAATTTTACTAATAAAGTTTCAAATAGTGTATAGGTATGTAAAAATTCCAATTATTATTACTATATACTATATAATTTATATAAATAATTATTATAAAGAAAAGTGTTACAATAAATTTTTTGTTATTTGATTGAGACTATTTTATACCAATAAGTTCATAAACTAAGATAATTTTCTCACTCATTAATTAATATATTTGTTTCACTATTAATTGTAATTTATTTTTTTATATATAGGAATTAAGTTATATATACCGACAACATAATGAATTTCTTTACAATCTTCTCTGACTGCATGAAAATAAAAGCATTTATGCACCGATTTTCTTTTAGTGTAATTCAATATTTTATATTAGATTATTTACAATTTATTTTAGATATTCACCAATAAGTGCTACTAATTAATAGAATGACTACAGTTATCTTTTAAATTGATCAGAAGGAGTAAATATTTTTGACAGCGTCAATGCTCAAAACTTAAGCTATTACGTTATGTATGTTTATTTTATTTTCTTGATTGTGATGATAGCCAAATCAAAATATTCACTTTGAGTTTTAAACCTGAACAACCGATAATCACTTTATTCTTTGTGCTCTTCTTTCATTTTTTTTTTTAAATTCGCTATTTCATATCGTAAATGATTAATTTGTTGTTTCGAAAGCAAATTTTATTGTTAGTGTAAAAATTTTATAAATAAATTGAAGGGCTTCTCAATATGGTTTCACCTTAGGCCCACTAGACTCATCATGACATGACTAAAGGGAGCTAACATACCCGGCTCATTCGGGCCGAAGCTTTGACTGAGTCAAGCCAAACTTTGGCCAAAATTGAGTCGTGTCAAGCCAAGCTTTGGTCGTAACTGAACTGATTTAGCCGAGCCGAGTCGCTCTGAGCCCGACCCAATTCTTTGCGCATGCCTATTTCCAAGTAACCTCGTTTAGAAGAAAATTAGAAAATTTAGCTAATCCTTATTGTATAAAGATATATAAGATAAAAAAAGATAGAAGATATAACTTAAGGTTGCAATTGACATTTACCCTTTCCAATCTTTGGTTATATTAAGGGGGCAAACTTTTTTCCTCCGTTCCTCCTGCCGCCCTCTCCCCCGATACCGGTAGCAACTACTCATTAGAGGATATATAACGGGTGAGTTTGCATCCAATGCAAAGTTGAAATCCACATTGGAATTAAATTAAATTAGGGACCATTTTATGGATTACTGTAAATGTAAGCACAAACAAGCAGTAATTGGTGGATATACAGATCACTTAATTAATTAGCGATTATTCATAGTTATATACTAGATTTGTTTCTCAGTGGATCCCGTGGTACAAGGTCACAACCTAGGAAAACTGTGAACAGTATACTATGGACCATGTCACAAGGTCACAACCTAGGAAAACTGTGAATAGTATGGACCATTAATTCTTATATATTTCAGCAAAGCAATTCAATAAAATATGTTCTTGGTATTAGGGTTGTTTTCGTAGGATGGGATGAGATTTTCTTGAGGCCCATTCATTGGCTGTGCTGACGTGCATTGCAAACATGAAATTTATCTAACCAAGACAGGAAACCAAATGCACAGTTTTTACTTCAATTCTTATCTTAGATGGGAAATTGTAGGGCTCACACTTTCAAGATTGACAAGGCCTTAGATTTGTTGGTTGGTGAGTGTTGTAGTTCCTACCTAATTAACCTATGGTACAATATCTATTACTCCATTATAGCCTTATATTTTTAGACTTGGGATTCTAAGAGCCCGTTTGGCTTAGCTGATAAGCATTAGGTGCTGAAAATTATTTTTAAGTGCTGAAATTAATTTAAAAAATAAGCAGTTACGTGTTTGGATAAAAGTGCTGAAATTAATAATAAGCAGCTGAAAAACTGGGTATACGAAGAGTTTTGTTTTAAAAAGAAGTATTTTAGGGATAGAATAGTAAATATTTTGGTCTAACCTAAAGTGCATATAAGCTGAAATTTGATAAGTTAAGGGAGACCAACTTATGGCTTTTGGCTTATAAGCACATATATAAGCACTTTTAATTTTACCAAACATGTAGATAAGCCAAAAGTGCTTATAAGCCATTTTGACCAGCTTATAAGCTTAGCCAAACACCCTCTAACATATTTATTAAAATTCGAAAATTTCTCTTGTTGCACTCCGCTAGAAGATTGACTATGATACCATTGCAGTTAGGGATGAGCATATATCACGTAAAACTGATAATCCGATCCGTTAATTATTTATTGGGTTATTGGGTTATTGGGTTAACGGTTCGATAACGGGTTAAAATTTTATTTTTATTGGGTTATCGGTTCAGGCTCGGTTTGCAATTCTATTATTGGGTAAAAATCGATAACCCAATAAGAATAAACTAATTTACTAGTTTACCCTTAAGTATATACATACTATACTACAGCCCAACCTCACAAGTTCTTCGCCTCACCACAACTCACTCCCTCACCAGTTCTCTGCCTGACGGCTCACGCCCTCACCAGTCACCCGTCATCCCATCAATCGTTTGGGGGTTGTGTTGTGTGTGCGTGCGCTGTTATTGTTTGAGATCTTGTTCTAATCATTTGTCTAGTCTTTAAATATTTTTGGAGATTCTATTTTATGAGAAATAAAATAGGCTTTGACAAGAAATATATAAATTTGGTGTTGTTGTGTTATCCACTTATAATTTTAAAAACTGTTTCTCTTTTTGGAATAGTAAGAATCCTAAGCAGTAAACTTCTGTTTAACTGTTTTTGAGGATACAAGACCAAGTTTTATTAACAATACAATCATATTTCATTCCACCTTTGTAATCCTATATTTATGCATGTTGATCTATTTCTTGACTTCTGGCTCAAGATAATTGAGAACTCGACAGTTTTATATATTGCGAAATTATTTTAGTTGTTTTATCTTATCGGATAAACCGATAACCGAACTGATAATAATCGATAATCGATTAACTGATAACCGATAACCAATATCTTATCGGGTAATGATATTTATAAACCGATAACTGATAGACAAAACCGATAATATTCAAAACCGAACCAAATCGATCGATGCCTACCCCTAATTGCGGTATCTTTTAGCACAGTATGACATGCTTCTTTGGCATTCTTCCGTTTCATTTTCTGATTAATATACTTCTGAACTAACGGATATCAAAATATAATATACTGTAGTTAATCTAGTTATGCTACATTTTTGTAATTTATCAGTTCGAGGTTAGATGCAGATTCAAAATATGGAAGAAAAATACGTACATATTCAGTTAAAAGCAGTGAGTGCAGTAGTACAAGAAATAAAAGGCCAAGCATAGACCTTTTCAGTGGAAGTTGTGTCGTGACTGGAATCACAACCTCGGGGTCATGATGGTTAGTAACATCCACTTGCGAGGCAAGTCGATGTGAAACAGATAACTAACCGATTTTAATAGTTGAAAACAAAATATTAACAATGATAACAATAAAAATTTGAAGTAGAGTAATATAATACCGAACGATAAAATCTAAATATATCCCAGAACCTGGAGTCACGAATACATCAGTATCTAGAATGATGCAAATAAGGTCTGAACAAAGTACAATTGTTTTAAAACTCAATAAAACAGTAAAGATAGAAGGGAAGAGGACTTCAGGGTTGCAGACGCCCTGCACTGTACCTCAAGTCTCCAACTGCTACTTAATCCGAGTAGAAAGCTACTGAGCACCGCTAGGATTAATACCAATATCTGCACAAGAAATGCAAAAGTGTCGTATGAGTACAGCCGATCCAATGTACTCCGTAAGTGTCGAGCCTAATCTCGACGAGTTACTGACAAGGCTATGACAAGACACTTACGTAAATAAACTTGTACAAGTATATATAAAGTAGCAATAACAACAGAGAATGACAGCGTACTAACCGGGAAGGGACATGCTAAAGGGGAAGATATAACAAATACGACATGTATCAAATCACGAAATAACTAGTAAATCACCAAAATCGGGAAAAAATCAGTCAAACCACTGATATGAAAATGGCACGGCATCACCCTTCGTGCTTTTACTCTCGTCCTCACCATGTAATAATATGAATGGCACTGCATCACCTTTCGTGTTTTTACTCCCGTCCTCACCATGTAATAATAATATGAATAAAATGGCAAGTCATCACCCATCGTGCGTTTACTCTCTTCCTCACCATGTAATAATGATATTATGTATTCGAATAATAAACAATATGGAGAATTAATATTATTTGCACCTTCTGGCATGATATCAAACTTCAACCTCCAACACTTGGAAATAAGCAATAAATACGAAATGATTAATCAAAGAAGTAATAATCTAACCTAAGCATGGGTATCATAATTAACTGAACAATATAATACAAAGAAATAATTTCTACCTGCATGCTTTATTCCAATGACAACGCATAGGTACTTGTTACCTCAAATATACATTGTCACCAAACATAAAATAAATAGCAAGTAGATCAACAAGTCATAATCCTTTTAGTCAAGGTTAACCACGACAGTTACCTCAAACCGCAATCAATGCTTAACCGTGACTTTTTCTCTAGAATTAGCCTCCAAAACAATCAAATCATACCAAAAACTATTTCAAATAATTTAAAAATAAGCTTTAAAAAGTACCCACGACTGAAAAAGATTCAATCCTTAATATTTTTTAAAAAAGTCAACAAATCTACCACGGGCCCGCTTGATCAAACCCCGAGATTCGGATCAAAACCGTTTATTCATTCATCCCTGAGCCCGGTTACGTGATTAATTTCGAAATTCGACCTCAATATGAAGGTCTAAATCTCAACTTCTCCAATCCCCAATTTCTACCTAAATTCCTAATTTCTGCCATGAAAAAATATAGATTCAAGGTTAAAATCAAAGGGTGTTCAAGAAAATGTAAGGAAACAAGTTAAAATCTACTAACCTTGATGTTGGGATGAAAATCACAATATCCTCACCCCACACTTAAAATTGTGCAATGTCCTCAATGCATACTAAAAATAACAAGAGGGTAAAAGAGACTCCCTGGTAGGCCAAAGGCCGAAGCATTAGCAGTTCACGGGATACTCAGACTTCTCCCAGGTATGATCCTTTGTGCGATCACCCCAAACTTATTTCAACCACATAGCTCACTTCTGCATACTTCCAGTGGCTTTTCTTCTATGCTCATAATCCTACAAAAAACGCTACAAAGATAGAAAAATAAAATTAACAAAAATAAATAAAAAAATAAAAAAAAGCAGTAAAGTTGGGTTGCCTCCCAACAAGTGCCTAATTTAACATCGCGGCCCGGCGTGAACCACTTTTGCCTCTACCTCGAATTTATGAATTGAGCCCCCAATTTGTCTTCAAGCTTTTTGCTATGCTCTGGGGTGGTGAGACAAATTTAACAGGGTCAAGCAACCAATATCGTGTTCTACACTTTTTGGCTTTCAAATGAGGTATGTAATTATGTCTCTCTAGCATGATAAATTCCAGAATATAAGCACCCAAGTCCTCGTACATAGGCTCCCCCAAAGGCTCGGATAACTCAATTTCCATGTCATCATCCAAACACAATGTTGAAAAATGTATGGAATGAGGAGCAGTACGCCCTAACTCTAGAATTGTATCACTAGTTACATCCTCATATATACACACACTAGAGTCTTCAAATATAACATTATCTACTTCCTCACATGACTCTAGAGTTCTTTCCTCAACATGGACATCATTAATAAAAGTACGCTCGAATGATTGACTTTCCAATTTTAGCTCCTCGAATTGGCGTATAAGCTCCTTTTCAGTTTCACACAACTCAGAACTATTTTGTTGGGCGTTAGACGCATCAACCTTTGCAGTCAATTGAGCTCCCAATTCGTGAATAGTAGTGCCAAAATTTTCGATCTCTTGTCCTATTTTAGCTCTTCCTTCTATTAGGTCTTGTATCCCATCTGTAATTTTCTCACATTGAGCCTCATATATCTCCAATCTTTCAGCTTGTTCCACCAGCCAAGTTTGACTCAAAATCTCCTCTTTTTTAAAATTTTCCTCTTGCTGGTACTCACTATCTTCATTCAATTCTTCTATATTGGCCTCCATTCTTGTGATTGTTGCCCTCATTATTTTCATGTCTTTTTTGAGTTCATCATGTTGCTCTCCTACTTGCCTTAAAATATCCCTAATATATGCATCAGGTTCCATATCTTGTATTTCATTGCCCCTATCAAACTCACAAACATCATTAGAAAGATCATAATAAGGGCTTAGAGAATGATGAAAAGAATTAGGACAACCATCCCAGTGGCCATCTTGACCACCACACATATTACAAATATTCCACTCAAAGGATTGAGATTGTGCGCACAACTCGCTCTCGGGAACATTCTGACAATTTTTCCACCAGTGCGGTCCTCCACAATATGGACAAGGATCATCAAAATAAGAATAACCATCATTCGAATAACTTTCATTCCAAGATGCCATGTTAAAATAAATAAAAAATATTAACTAAACTAAAAACAAAAAAAAATGAATAAATTAAAAAAAAATCAATGTCTAATCTAGAAGAATAGTTAATTTCTAAGTCCCCGGCAACGGCGTCAAAAACTTGTTGCGGCCAAACGCACACGCAAGTATACGCGATTGTCAAGTAATAAAGTGACTAAAAGTCGGATGTCGATCCCACGAGGACTTGTGATCAACTATTAACTAAATTAGACTATTATAATTATCTATACAAGAATTAAACCAAGAAGTATTTGATTCTAAACTAATTAAAATAAATAAAAATAAATAATGAACTTTGGACAGAGAATGAGCAGATTTTTATGATATCAATGTAATGAAAACGATCTAGGGTTATGGGCTATCTAACATTCCTATTATATTCTTCAGTTGAATTGACTAACTAATTTATCTAGTTTATTGGTTGACAAGGTTAATATTGCTCATAAGAATCTGTCGAGTTCTTACTCGCCTATTCAAGCTAACCTAACGCCTATATGTCTATGGAGTTAGAATCAACAAGAACGCATTTATAATTCCTGTAAATCAACCAAGCAAGGCAATTAGGTATATGTCTATCCTAACCGTGAATCCGTTCCCCGATGCCCAGGTTCAAGAACTTGCTCTGCTCAATCCTATATGCAATCTAGAATTTCCACTTTCGAGTTCAACTCTAGATTCGTAGATAGTATTCAATTGGTGATCAAGCAATCAAATAACTAAGTGCATTATTGAATAAATAAACCAATATGATAAACTAAGAAATTAAAATCAATATCTGAATAACAATAATCATGAAAGAACTACAACCCTAGAACTTGAAGCTTATCTTCACATAGACATGGTAGCAAAATAACAAATCATACAAAGAAATATAAAAATTACTAAGCTGGTGGAAGAAAAGATGAAACCCGGCCTCCACGGCGGCTTTGTGCTCTCCCTTCGTAAAAAATTACTCTAAAAAAACGTTCTCTCATGTATATATACCAAGTAGGGTTAGGCCCAAACAACCTTATCCAATATGAAAAAGGACACTTTTCCCGAGTGACTAGCGCGAGCTCGCGCATGACTTCGCGCGTATTCCCTAACATTCTGCCTCCAGCTCTTAAACTCGCACGACTTCGCGCATGACGTCGTACGTTTTTCACCCTATTCCGTTCCGAATTTGGAAAAATGTAAAACATGAAAGTTGTATCCCTTTGAGTTATCTTTTCAACCATATATTGTGGAGCCAAAATGAAGTTCTGATCAAAACGTTATATCTATTTTACTAGACAATGCGCAATATGCCTACTGGAGTTTTCGTTTGCTCTAACTATCATCGGTTGACCCCCAAACACGATCCCAACTTAATTCCTTGGGCATTTACTCAGACTTCAAAGGTCCAAACACTTGAATTCATTCCATAACATCTACATAGCTCGGAATCACTCCTACAAGACATAAAATACACCATTAGTCCAAAACACTAGCGATTAAAGCTCAAACTCAATTAAAGTGCAGTAAATTAGAGTGTAATAATCGACTAAAATACATAATTATAGCCTATCATCACATGTGATACACAATTGATACAAATATGATATATATGTGATACACATATTATTTTTTTTTCATGTTAAGCTTTTACTTCGAACTTTCAATTCAAATCACCTCAAAACTTCACTAAATCATCCCAAAACTGAGATTCAAGCTCCTTAAGTTGTGCTCAATCTATTCTAATAACACCCACTCAAAACAAAGCAAAAATTTGATATTTTTTTTGCTACAAATAGCTAATTGGCTAATATTAATAATATTTTATCAATTTATCAATTTTTGTAATGAGCTACTTATAAATGGACATAGCTGGTAATTTCCGTAAATTGCAATACTACTAATTAATTCTCTCTTCGTTTGAAAAAGTGGATAAGAATTGAAAATAATTACTTCCTCCGGTCCAAAATAAGTGATTGTTTGGCATTTTTCTTGTGGTCCAAAATAAGTAATTTTTCTAGATTTCAAGAATGAATTAATTATTTTTTTTCCTACATTGTCCTTGGAGTAAATAGTGTTGGAATATGTATTAGGAGTATTTATGTGAGATAGTAAAGGTTAATATGATCAATTTTATTGCTAATTAATGCTAAAAGATAAAAATTTTAATATATGTGAAAACATCAAAAAAAAAAAAAAAAATCACTTATTTTGATAGTAACCAAGTAAAATGAACGAAAGGAGTAACCTTTAGGCAAAAAGTTCTATTAATAATAGAATGACAAGTACCAATTAAATAGGTTTTCTTTACCTATTTAGGAAATGAGGGGAACCTATGGCCAAATGAATGGGTCCACACTCCACGCTAGCTTTCTCTCAATAAATGAATTTTTATTAACCGAAAAAAAAAAAAAGATCCCAAATCCCGTCCTTATAGTCCCAACCAACATAACTAGCTTCTTTATTTCTCTGTCACAGTGTGAAAGCAGTAATGTGTCTTGTCAAGTTCTGTCTCTTAGTCTACTCATACATTTAAGTGTGTTTTTTTGTCAAGAAGCCAAAATCCAAGCATGAATATTATTGACACCTGAAATAAATGTAGAATCTCTTCATACTCGCACATGGAGATGGCTTTAGGAGCAGTCTTTAGAATTATTATGAAAAAGCTCTTCAATCATCGCCGGTTAAACATCAAATACATCATTTTGTTGAATGTATAGAGTGATGAGGAGGCTGATAAGCAAACTCCATCATTGCTCCGTCTTCCTTGCACTACGCGATAAGCCTACTATATCTCAGTTTAGTGCCTAATTTCTTCCATATTGCGCACTTCTATTAGTCTTGATCAGGCGTAATGCGTCCTGGAAATATGAAAAGCATGGAGTATTCTGAGAGATCCTTTGATTCTCTTAGCGAATCAATTCATTCTCTCATGGGAATGAAGACAGACCTAACTTGTAATTGGGTGGATTCAGTCCGTGGCATAATCAAGACCCTGCAGCCACAGCCATCTGATTGTGTGGGAGATGATAAAGAAGAAGAAAGAAAAACAGAGAAACAGGAAGTACTAGATGGTAACAAGACATGCGAAAATTGTAGCAATAATGACGAACCAAACGCTGCCATTTCAAAGATTAAAGGTAAGTTTTATTGAGCACACTTATATTATGTTTAAACGCAGGGGTGTATCCAATAGGTTCATTTGAAAGATATTTTTATATTTGCCCAAAAAATTATTAAATATGTACAAATAATAAATTTTAAACTCGTTAAACTAGATGAGATGTGATAAAACTGCAAATCTAATAGTTCAAATCCTAATTCCGCCTCTATTTGAACATGCTTCATCTCACGTGTGAGTAGACACACCTTGATTGTTTAATAGTTAAAAGACACACCTTGATTCCACAATCCTCTTGATTTACATGACATCATGTTAAAATGTAAGATCATCTTATTTAAAAGTTGAAGAGTACGCTTCTAGTTACCTAATTATAAGTATGTCTCAACAAATGCATGGATGGTTACAATTATAGTGGTATAACAACAAATGTACTCTGTAAAATCGAAAGCCTTCCCTGCTGTATTATTTTAATTTTGTGCATATACAACATCTCAGATGAACTTGCAGTCTTAGATGCTTGCATTAAGAAACTGAACATCCAGAGGAGACAGGTTCTCAATGAGCTCCTGGACTTGAAAGGTATAGATCAATTTTTCCCTCCATTAATG
The DNA here is from genome assembly GCA_026770625.1 of Nicotiana glauca. NCBI lineage: Eukaryota > Viridiplantae > Streptophyta > Magnoliopsida > Solanales > Solanaceae > Nicotiana > Nicotiana glauca. The sequence goes on along the minus strand of MU666281.1, from coordinate 52,619 downwards.
CTTCGTATCGTACAGCAGTTTTATTAAATAAATAAAAAATTATATTGTCAAATATATTAATTAAATCTTTATTATGAAACATTACTCCTGACAGGGAATATTCGTGTATTCTGTCGGATAAGACCCATTAGCATTGCCACTAAACAGCCAGTTGCTGCTTTGGGATCAAATGAGGTGCTCATAAATTTGGCAGACCATAAGTCCAAAATATATAGCTTTGACAAGGTTTTCCATCCTTCTTCCTCACAAGGTACTCTCTGTCTTTCTTCTTATTTATTTATTTATTTATTTATATAGTCTAATTACATACTTAAATAGAAAGTAAGGAAGCCTGTCTAATCTGTCGTGATAAGCAAACCAATAAATTTAAAATTTTGATATTAGGAACTAAACTGTGACCTCTTCCATTTCTTAGGTTGGGTAGTTTACCAAAGGGCTTGGGAGATTTACACGAAAGTGATACTTTCACGTTTTAATTAACATTTGTCCCTGGTTATAGTTGTGCGGAACTGACCTGTTTATCTTTAATAAAATAAAGTTAGACTATAATACCTCCACCTTAAAGTAGTCAACGATGTGTTGCACATAAACAGTACTTTGTTCTTTGATCTGCCATTTTAAATTCCATCCAACCATATAATCTATCCCAAATAATCTTAATTTTAAAATAGTAACCTAACACCAACAAGGGAGAAATAGAAAAATAACCACTTTTAACCCCTGCTGTTGAGTTTAACCGATTCTTAAAAAATTTGATACTCCCTCCGTTTCAAATTAGATGAGATACTTACATTTTTAGTCTGTTCCAAAATAAATGATACATTTCTAAATTGAAAATAATTCAACTTTGAATTCTTCATTTTACCCGTAATGAAAAGCTTTTGTAACCAGTCAAATGTCATGATCTCACAAAGCTTTTGCTGCCTTAAACTTTATTGACCACATGTTTTAAAAGTTTTCTTCTTTTTTTTAAACTCCGTGCCGAATCAAATTAGCTCATCTAAATTGAAACGAAAAAAGTAGTATTTATTCACTTCTTTCACACGAGTTTGGACTCCTACCTAAGATACGGAAGAACTCCAAGAACGAATACTCTTTCAAAGATTTCTCAAGTGAAACTTTGGCATTGGAATTCGAAAATTCCCTACAGGTGAAACTGCGATACTGTGTGCTGGAGTTTCACTTAGAAGATGCAAATAAAGCCCACCAATAGAGAAGGCAGCGCCTTTGATATGATATCACCTTCTTCTACATTATTTATTGAAATAAATTATACATATATGATCAAATGCATATTTGGGTAAGAAATGATTAGATCTCAAAATTCCTAATTCAAATTGAAATGTAAAATGATCCTAGAAATAAGATTTTCATTTTCTTACGATGTTTCAGTCAAAGAGGGAGTCATAATTAGGACTTTTTTCAAAGAAATGATCTGACAACCCTTATGATTGGTTGCTCCTAAAAATAGTTGTCATGATTCGCAGTCAAATCCCCAATAAACAAGAAAAACAGATTCACCTGTTCCAGACTAGCTGTCTCACAAACACAAACGGGGAAACATTAGTAAAGAGTGGAACAGAGGCTCACACTGGTATTCCAGAAGCTTGAGGTTGAAAATATTAAAGTGAACATCAATAGTTCCAAACTAGTCACTTGGTATTAGAAAGCTCTATGAAACCACTAGCAGAAGTTTTTCCTCTACAATCAAATAACTTGAGGAAGATACTCCTCATGAATTTATGGTTAAATTTGATGATGTAGAGAAGCTTTTAGGAGATGCATGTACCATTGAAGTAGAATAGGTACACCTGGTCGAGGGCATACAGGACCAAAATCCATCAATTTTGAGAAGTCATCTTTAAAAATGATCAGACACCTGAAACCCTCAGATGGCAAAGCACATTTCAACGAGAATCCACTTAGCCGTGTAATCCTGGCAAAGAAGTAATCCTAACTTTCACCTCTATTAACACTCTTAAGAAACTAAGGGAACAACTTTGATCACATCTTTACCATTTGCAATATGATCGACTTGCTTGGGAAGCTTCACCAATAAAGGGAGTCCCGTGGACAGCATTATTTAGGATCCAAATCCACAAGCATATTGTTCTTCATAGTGGATTGTTAGTCCGTCCATTAAATTTTAATTAAGAGTTAAAATTCTATCCATTTGTGTACCATCAACCCTCAATCATGTGCAATTTTTCTGATAGGGAGATGAAATGGAGATAGTTTCAGCCACCAAAAATCCATTTCCTACTCAAATGCATATTTCATAGGAAATGTTATGGCCTAAATCATATTTCACGTGCATTCACAAGAAGAAGCCATAACCTTATGTTACTTTAACCCTCATTGGTTAGAATCCAGTATTAGGCAGATATTTGACCTTATCCATAAGATAATGATGTAGTCAGATAATAAGTCCTGTTTAGAGTCAAGATGTGGATTCAAGAATTGTCTCCCACAACAAAATAGGAGGCAAGACAATTAACGAAAATAGTCAAGTACCTCAACAACTGACGGAGAATTTAACTCCTTAGCTAGGAAGGATACCCAACTTTGTTGTCCAAGATCGACTCATTAATGTTAATCTCGGTACAAAAGATGATCAATAAAAAACTATTTTTTCTATTGGCGGTGGGAGGCTTAGTGAGAATTGAACTTTAGTCCTATTGGATTCAAAAAAATTAACTTAGTTAGTAAGCTATTCCTCACTTCTATTTTTAAAAGAACGAAGAAATATCATTTTCATTTTCATGCTCTAATCCAGGAACATAGACTACATTTCTTAATTTTCTTCAAAGCGCAAATTTTAAGAACAAAGAAACATTGAAGAGATTGAATTTAACACAAAATCAGATTTAATAAGAATATGAAACAAAAAAAAAGGGAATTGATATATTACGTTGATAACTTCTCTGGTTCAATGACTAACTGGAGAATTACAAACCTGATTGTTTCTTTGCCACGGCAGGTGAGGTCTTTTCAGAAATTGAACCAATAATCAAGTCTGCTCTGGATGGCTATAACGCATGCATATTTGCTTATGGGCAGACGGGCACAGGGAAGACATTCACAATGGTATGTTCAACTACCTATGCTTTGATTGACTTCTGATTTAGCAAGCAAAGCAGATCATTTCAACCGGTATGAAAAAGCATTCTGCCATAAAATGGCACTAATGATATACAAGAATTATTGCATGCTCATCATTCGGAGTGCAAGTTTATCTGCTAGAATTGTATTAAACACCGGGACCATTTGGTTTGAAGTATAAGAAAAGTTAATCTCCACATAAAACTATATAAGTATGAAGTATAAGAAAAAGTATTCTCCACATAAAATTATGTATTACTTCTACTGTGTTTGTTTCTCTGTATAAACTCCTACATAACTAATACAATCTCTGTATGACTAATACAGTGTTTGGTTTCAGTAGTGAACTCTGCAAAGCTATGTGGAGCTTAATCTCGGAAACCAAATGTCATATTAGAAACTATGATATAACTTATACGGGAATCTATATATTAATTTATATAGATATAGAAGGTGGGATTAGACTACATAGATAAAAGTATCCGAAAACAAATATACACTTACAAACTAGGCAATCAGCAATCCCTATGTCACAAGCTATGTACAATTATTCAACGTATAGCAATCCCTGCACTGTTAATCATCAGATAAGAATGTCTATATTATTTTCCAAACATAAATAATCCATGCATTATAATCTCTGCATAACTAAACCGACACGGAACAACCCCTTAGGATTTTACTCAACTTCTAGCACAAAGTTAAAGGAGAACCGGAGAGAGAAAATTAACAAGTGATATCTAGAGAGAGTCCAGCATAAAATTTCAGAAAGCATATTCTTGCAATTGCTAAGTATGATGATTTTGGTAACTATACCTGCCAGGAAGGCACGGAGGAGTTTCCAGGGGTTGTGCCCCGTGCGATTGAGGCGCTCTTTAAGCATGCGGCAGACAGTAACCACGCATTTCTCTTCAGCTTCAGTATGCTGGAAATATACATGGGATATCTAAAAGATCTCCTCATTCCTCATAGTCAGACAACAAAGTCAATGTTCCCTTTACCACCATGGTAAGTCACAGAACTAACCTGGCAGTCTGCTGTAAGGCTGCACAGCTTGCATGCTTTTCTGATTGAACTATCGATTTTGATGGATCTGCTAGACCTGGTCCTGTTCAGCAAGTAATGATACAATAAGAACTCCAGAATGATCTTATGCTTGTTTGTTGACAACTTGAATGAATCCACATGCATAGACATCTTAGGAAATGTTTCAGTTACCTAATCTGCTAATATTAAAACATGAAGTTAAGCCATTCAGAATGGCAGGTTTTCATAAATGCTCACTAAAAATGTTCCAGATCATGTTCATATATCGAAACCTCAGATGATCAGATACACATTTACTATGAAAGATCAGGTTAATTGATGATCACTACTTAAATTTTCATCCACTTCCTACTTTCTGGGAGAGGTTAGAGCTTTCTCATTTAAAGCAAGTTTTCTACATGCAGTCTCTCAATTCAAACACATCCCAATGGAGAAATCGAGATTGAAAACCTTGTGACCATCCAAGTAAATGACTTCAACCAAGCCATGAAACTGTACAAGTTAGGATGTGGTTTAAGATCCACTGCTTCCACAAATTCCAACCGAACATCAAGCAGATCTCACTGGTAAATCAATTCATTTTGATACAAAAATGTTAAGTAGAAAGGTATTTAATTCGTTTTAAGGCCAGCTAAATGACTGATAAAATGAACCTGATAAAGATATGTCTGTGGCTATCTTGAATTTGCTCCAGGTGTTAGAGGATAACTCTAAATAATCTAGATTGCAAATCTCAAAGGTTTCTAAACCCTAAATAGATTCTTAACTTCTTGAACTTTGTCAGCACCTTGGTCTTAGATTAGCCTTTTGTTGTATTAGAGCTGACTCAATTTTTTTTGTTGTATTATCTTTTGTACTACTGCATCTTCTTGATGCAATCAATGAACAAATTACATCAACTAAAAAATATCTAAATAGATTCTCTGTCCGCTCCATACAGCATGATTCGCATATCAGTTTCCAGTTTAAGTGCCAGCGAACGAAGAAGGTTAACAAACAAACTGTGGATGATCGACCTTGGAGGAAGTGAACGTGTCCTAAAAACAAAAGCACTGGGGAGAAGATTTGAAGAAGGAAAAGCAATTAATCTTTCACTTTCTTCCCTCGGAGATGTCATCCACGCCCTCCAAAGTAAAAGGCGCCACATTCCTTACAGGTAAGTCAACAAACATGGTATTAGATACCCATTCCTGACTCAAGGAATCAATTGAATGAGAATCCAAGCTGATAGATTCAGTAATTGCTGAAGGCGGCGCTTAATCATAGAAGTTTGATCATTAACTCAGAACTAATCCTGATCCGAGTGTTTACTGTTTACAGGAATAGCAAGCTGACACAAGTTCTTAAAGATTCCCTAGGTAAGTATGTGTCTTAACTGAATGTTCATTTGACAGACTGCTTGAGTTATGCTAAGAGCCCTAAGTATTCTGCATGTTCAATATCATGTGATCTGCAAATTGGCATTATAGATGAAACTGAAATGGATGTACACTACCTTACACATTGGTTTCTTCAAGTAGCAGATCTTGAAGGTTGAATATAAAATTCTCATTTGAGTTCTTCATCAGCAAAAACAGAACAAGAATTACTAAGCTGCATATCTGGTTATGCTTATAGTAGCAACTTAGTATGAAATAACCCAAAAAACACTCTAATGGTAAACAGAGGGAGAGGTTAATAAGTAATAAGCAGGTGCCAATGGCCTCTCCGGCAAGTCCTGATGCAAATTTTCACTGGCTGCTACTATAAAGGCTGCATGGTTTGTCAGTTAGGCTGTTAAAACAAGTGAGGGTAAAACTGTTCTGTCATGGTAATGTTAAATGATAAAATTCTAGTGATATACCTTTGCTAATGTTCATGCATAAATAGGAGATTTGGGTGATGGGGGAGGAATCAACTATTGATCGATTGAGGGCTCATCACATTGATAGGTCCAAACTCATATGTTTAGCCGTGAACTGCTCCCAGACAATGCATATAAGCCAGGGGGGCCTCTGCCGAAGCACTTTCTTCTTCCTGTTAACGATAATTAGATGAAAAAGAAATGGAACATGGAGAACATGGATAGATAACTGTTCCTGACCAAAATAAATAGATATATAAATAAAAATAGCCATTATGCTTTGGTAAAGCATTCGTATATTGTCCACAGCTTACCTACAGTCTGTGAACTTTGATAGAGTAGGTGGTACACTAAAGTGAAGGAACTTTAAGAATTCAAATGAGGTGTGTTAGATTATGTTATTCAAGGAGCGGGATGTAACTAGATTTGCATTATTAAGCTGTTTAATGAATGTCAAACTGAAACAGGAGACCTACTTTAATTCAACCCCGAAAATTTCCTGCATTCATGGACTAAAACAAGAACGACATCATGTAGTCTCCTCTGAAGTAAAGCACATTGAAGAGTATGCAAATGTTCACAATTGACTTCTTACAAGTATACAGTCACATAGGAAGCATGAGGAAGACTTACTTTATGGGAGTTGTTTAATCAATCTACTGGCCTTTCTTGTGGACATCATTCTCATAAATGGTGAGTCAGACACATCTATTCAAAATCTGCATAGCTAACAATTTGAGTGTCCGGTTATAAATTTTATTGTCTTAAACTGCAAAAGGCAAAAGGGTAAGTGGAGGCTTTCATTCTGAATACGTGAGGTAAACACTACAAGGAAAAGCAGATTGCAGAAACAGAGAGAGAGAGAGAGAGAGAGAGACAGAGAGAGAGAGAGAGAGAGAGAACTAGATGACTGAGAATGAATTAGAAATGAAACAAAGAAGAAGTGATAACCGATATTTTCAGTGATATGCGATTTTGCCAGCTCTTTTAGACATTTAGTTAGATTAAAGAATTTCACAATGTGGATTAAAACAATAGGGTTAAGCAAAGGCTTGGAATGTGACACCACTCCTCACCTACATAAACAAATAAATCAAAAAAATCTGTAAACCACACCTTTTGCTCAGTCAAATCAAGCTGTAAGTACAACTTGTAGGATGGAAAGGGAGTAAGGAAACTCAAGGGAAAGCCTTTTATCGGGATACTCAACTTTCAATATTAGAGGATGAAGGGATTGAGATGCTTGTACATACATATTACATATGTTCTTGTTAGTCTTCTATTTCATATCAGAAGCAGCAACCAATAGCATGAACCTAATAAGGGAGACCTCTGGACCAGCACCAATCAGTGTTAAAGCACCATTGGAAGATGTATAACATGGGGAAACAAAACATCCCAATTTCTTTGAAGTTCCTGGTTGTTATAGTAACTTGAACTGAATAAGCTTTTAGAAGATTTTTCCTGTTGAATATTTTTCATACTTGTTGGAACTGTCATCAAATACTTTCCATACCAGCATTTAGAAGTTAATCTTGTTCGCCACATTATCATGGAAGGTTTCATTTAATTGCCAAACATGCAAAATCTAGACAACTGCAGATTAAACATTTTTTCACTCCTTTTTATGATATATATCACACCAATTATGCCAGAAAGTAATGTGTTTTTTTAATATCCAGGTGATGATTCGAAAACGCTAATGCTTGTTCATGTCAGTCCCCGAGAAGAAGATTTGTGCGAGACACTGTGTACATTAAATTTTGCAACACGAGTTAAAAGGATTCAACTAAGAAATGAAGAATCATCAGTAAGTCACTGAAACAATCAACTGAGCCTAATATTGGAATCTGTGCAACTTCTTCACACTATTACTACATACATGATACAACATATCTCTTTTCATTTCTTGTCATGTAATTAATTGTTTATGACTAGTTCAAAATATCGTCCCGACTGACAAAAAACAATGGAAATGTTGAAATGGTGAACATCTGCTTCGACACAAAATATACTTGCTGAAATCACAACCACAGACAACCTTATTAGGAATGCGAAATCTAGGCCAATGATGACCATCATTAATGGCATCAATATAAATAAGATTGTTTACTGATTTAAATTTCAAACACGGAAGAGCATAGACCAACATCTTCATAATCGATATGCTTACTGTCAGTACATTTGGCTCCACCTGGTCTAATACTTTCTTTTTATAAACGTGGTGACGTAGACCGCTTGCGCGCACCTCGACTAATTCAACCAGGTACCTACTATCTCCCACTAGCACAGGTACCAGGTAACTCTATCCATCAAGGATTGGACAGATAGGAAGAAATCACCTAATTAATACTTAAACTGCTGGAGAGGAGAGATGCTTATTTGCTTATAATCTGTGTCCAATATACCCCCATTTATCTGGGCTAAGTTCTCTTCTATCCTAAGATCAATGGAACTTTTAGGTAAAGTGTAATGACATACAAGAATGGAACAGATTGCTAGGTACAGATGTTAGGGGGTAATGTTGGTTGAGATGAACAATACCAAGTTATAGTTGAACTATAAGCACTTTCACTTGGCATTATAAGAAAGTAAAGTTGCAGAGTCACTAATAGCTTGAGCTTTTAGATCGGATGGACCTGCATTTTTCAAAAGTGTTGCATAAACATAAGAGGAAAAGGCACTAGGGCTGTAAATATTCCTTGCAAGTTAAGTTATTAAGCCAAAGCGTTTTGCGGAGAAACAGGGAGACAATGGTGAATGAAAAAAGAAGCTAAGCAGAGTTCAGAGCAAAACTAGTGATCATTTAACAACTTCTCATTAATCTTAGTGATTATATAATCTCAGTTATAGAAATTCTGATGTTTTTTTGATGTATTATTACAATAATGTTTGATGCTTCAAGAAGCACGCTCATGACACGAGCGCAAGAGGAATTTCCTGATTTACCTAGTATAATCTTTATACATGACATGCCATGATGAAGGCATAAGTTATCAGTGCTTCTCCATATTTATAAGCAAATGTGACATTTGGAATTACAGGAAGTGAAGGAAGAAAAGGAACTTGCAATAAATAATCTGCTGCAGAAGATGAATCAAATTGAGAACAACCGCAATGATGTAAAACAAGAAATCAAAAAGCTGAATGAGAAACTAGGAAAGCTTACAGTGATATCAACCTCTTCAACTGAACTAGCGGATCTCTCAGATGTATGCATTGAGGGGCTAGGCTCTAACATGAGATTTCTCAAAGATAGTGTCGCAGTTAACCATTTAGCAGAGTTTCCCAGATTTATGAGGCCTACTGTTTGTAGCCGAAGTAAATCAGGAAATGCTGGAGTAGATATCCAAGTCTTAAAGAGTAGAGCATTGCTTCCTCCTAGAAAAGGAAAAGGAGCCTCCCACTGTGCCAAGTCTGTGGCTTTTCCCGTAGAAGGAACATCAGAATGTTATTCCGAGAGCAGTATTTCCAGAACTAGCTGCCTTGTTGGTCCAAATACGAAATTCAGTGCAGATAGTGAGACAGAATTCAGCCATGACACATCTGATAGTGACATAAAGGTGGCAGTTTTTACGAAACACAATTTATCAGAAAGAGATTCAAAGCATAAAAAGTTTAATCTGAGACCCAGCAGGGAGAACCATGCAAATACAACGGAAAAATTATCAACCCAAAACCACTCAAAGGTTGATAATTGGCTTCAACTTCACAAGTATGAATCAAATACAAATAGGTGCACTCATAAGAACAAAAGAATTCTTGCGATACCAATTCCAGAGATGAAAGCAAGGGCCAGAGGCAGGATGGCACATGATTTACATGATGAACAGGTCCCAGGCAAGGGTTTGAGAAAAAGAATCGCGAACCATCAAGATGCAAAATCAGCTGATATGGAGAATAATATGGATTTGAGCTCCGAGTTAGAAGCAGAAGCTAATGTGTCTCATGCAATTTCGAAGCGTTTTATCGATTATGAGAAGTCATATCCTGCACCTCCAGCCTGCAGTATTGATGAAATAACCATGAATAGAACACAAGGTCGAGTATTTGATTCAACAACTGAGGTCAGTGAATGCAGCAATTTTAGTGCACCTGACGATTTTAATGATCTTAAACTGATTATGCCAGACAGTGTATATCAAGAAAGATATAATATGTCAGCATCTACAGTCAACAGCCATAGCATAGGCCTGATAGAGAGTCCCTCTAGTTCAAAGAAGAAACCAAATTATGAACAAATGCTTAAAATGGAAGAAGAAAGTAACTTCGAGAATATGCATGTCTCAGGATGCTTTACAGGAGGAATAAAGCCCTGCCACTATGGGCTCAGATCTCCTAGTGCTTTGTCCATTTGCAAAGCAAATCAAATAGATTATTACCTTGATCCCAAATTACTTAACAATACCATTACCAGAACCAGAGGTAAGACTTTGAGATGCCATCTTTACTTGTTCATCCATTAGGATAAGTTTTTTTGCACTAAACAAGAGGACGGAGACCATTGCCTTCTTGTGTTTTTATCTTCAGCGTAAAATAAGTTTATGTTCAGTCTTATGATTTTCTTCTTTGTTTTTCTTTTTGTCTTATGATTTTCTTAAATTGCATCTGCAACAGGGTTCCTTAATCTTTTGAAACCAAAAGTACGAATCTTATTTAGCAGCATTCTTGTTGCATTGGGATTTGCAAGCCTAGGTCTTGGGCATGACTTCTTCTATGCTCTGGCTCTCTAATCAACCTGCTTATCACATGCCAAGACCTGATGCACGTTGAGTTCGCCTTACGAAAACTCGGTGATGTAGTTAATGAAGAGACAGAGAGATGCCCAAACGGCTGCTAGGGAACTTTGAGGCTACACTCGTGCAACACTGGCACTCAGAGATTTCTCAGTTTTAAAAGTAAGAAAATAAAAAAGAGATGCCCATTGGCTGCGAGGCAACTGTGAGGTTAGGATCTCATTCCCCAACTCAATCTGTTGATAATGCAGGAATTACATATGGAAGGGAACAAGGCATTAACATATCTTTATGTCTGGTGGTTCTTTTAAGTGCCTCTCAATTCTCATGATTCTCCAAATCAGGGTGAAAGGTCAATATGTACATGTGCCAAATATTTGATCCCAAGATGTTTAATAGTATATTCAACTCTTTGGAACACCTAGATGCTGTCCAAGATGCACCTCACTAGTTTGTATTAGTATTCTTAAGTATCAAATACACTAAAGAAAAGGAAAGGTCCAAGTTTGCCACTCAACTATTGACTTTTGTTCAATTATATTATCTATTAGAAGTTGGCAACAAAAACCCCTTGCCGTTACCCAATACGCCTGTTAGTTTGACCTGTTAAAGTTAGAACAGGTTGTTAAAGTTAGAACAGGCTGTTAAAGTTAGAATAGGCTGTTAAAGTTAGAACAGGCTGTTAGCATGCTGTCAACAGCTCAGATTTATTTGTTTATGATCCTAGCTGGTTGCTACTTGTATTATCCTACTTGTATATATTCCCTTGAAATGAATGAAAAAAACAAGCTGTGCATTCAATCAAATAACAAGTCTGCAGTAGCTAAAACTTACATGGCATCAGAGCCTGTTTTTTAGATCCAATTAATGGTGAAATCTGCCAACATTGGGCAAGATTCATCAGATCCTGAGGGGGAGGGTACTGAGAGTTTAGAAACAATTACTGGGAGTACTACTAGTGTCCCTTCAGTCATCAAAATGAGCAGCAACAGCAGTGATTCTAATAATACTTCCATTCTTCCAATATCACATAGGTTGAATGGGAAGAATTATTTAGAATGGGCTCAATCTGTTAAGCTTGCTATTGCTGGTAGAGGTAAGCTAGGTTATATAAATGGTGGTGAGGCAAAACCAAATCTAGAAGATCCCAAATTCATCACTTGGGAATCAACAAACTGCCTAGTTACATCCTGGCTCCTAAACTCAATGGAGCCTTCTATTGGAAGGCCATATTTGTTCCTACCCACTGCAAGAGATGTTTGGGTAGCTGTCAAAGAAACATATTCAGATCTGGAAAATGCTTCTCAGATTTTTGAGCTTAAAAACAAGCTCTGGAACAACAAGCAAGAAGAAAAGGAGGTCACCATCTTTTACAACGAGATGGTTTCCATGTGGCAAGAACTGGAACAATGTTACACTCTTGAGTGGAATTGCACTAAAGACAGTGTACAAGCTAAGAAACAAGAAGAAGATGAGAGAGTCTACTTGTTCTTAGCTGGCCTGAATAAAGAGTATGATGAATGCAGATCCAGAATCTTGGGAAAGAAGCCACTGCCACCTTTAAGAGAAACATTCTCAGAGGTAAGGAGGGAAGAATCAAGGAGAAGAGTGATGCTTCAAGACGCTGCAGGTGAAGGATCAAAGAGCCTGGAATCATCAGCCCTTGTGGTTGAAAACAGAGAAGCAAAGAACAAGCCTTGGTGTGAAGTTTGCAAAAAATACTGGCATACTAAGGACACTTGCTGGGAAATCCATGGGAAACCAGCTAATTGGAAGAAGAAGAACACCAAGGAAAGAAAGGGTGGAAGGGCCTATTTAGCATCAAATGCAGAGGATCAGTCTCAAGCATCTTCAGAACTGAATCTCTTCACTAAGGATCAGATAGAGTTTTTGCAGCAACTCCTCAAACAAACAGGTCAAAATAGTAACCCTAGGTGTTCTTTTGCCCAAAAAGGTAATATACCTATACCCTCAGCCTATGTTAGTATAGAAAAAATGAAGGATGACTCTTGGATTATAGATTCAGGTGCTAGTGACCACATGACAGGAGATTCAAAAAATTTTTTTACCTATAAACCATCTGCAGGCAATCAGAAAATTAGGATTGCTGATGGCACTTTTTCAGCCATAGCAGGGAAAGGAACTGTTAAGCTAACACCTCTCATAACCCTTGAAAATGTCCTACATGTACCTAAACTATCCTGCAATCTGATATCAGTTTCTAAGCTTAACCAGAACCTGAATTGTAAGACTATATTTAACTCAAATTCTTGTGTATTTCAGGACAAGGGCTCGGGGAAGATGATTGGCAATGCTGAAGAAGTTGGAGGTCTCTTTCTCTTGGAAAACAGTACACCTTTAAAGTCTGTATGCTTTCAAACCAGCCTTGTTAGGAATAAACTTATGTTGTGGCATTTCAGATTAGGACACCCCAATTTTCATTATCTGAAGTTATTGTTTCCTAAGTTTTTTATCAATGAAAATCCTTCTTTGTTAAAATGTGAATTTTGTGAATTGGCTAAGCATAAGAGAAGTAGCTTCCCTGCTAAGACATATACTGCCACTAAACCTTTCAACTTAATTCACAGTGATGTATGGGGTAAAATTGAAACCACTTCAAATAAAAAATGGTTTGTCAGTTTTATAGATGATCACACAAGATTAACTTGGGTTTACCTAATGCAAGAAAAAGGGGAAGTAAAAGGGATCTTTGAAAAGTTTTATAAAATGATTGAAACTCAGTTCAATGAAAAGATAAAAATTTTCAGAAGTGACAATGGAAAAGAATTCTTCAATAAGGTCTTAGGAAGCTTCTTTGTAAACAAAGGGATTGTTCATCAAAGTTCATGTGTTGATACTCCTCAACAAAATGGGGTAGCTGAGAGAAAAAACAGACACTTACTAGAGGTTACTAGAGCCTTGTTGTTTACAGGTGGATGTCCTAAAAGTCTGTGGGGAGAGGCTGTTTTAACAGCCACTTATCTCATAAATAGAATGCCTTCTAAGGTTGTAGGCTTCAAAACACCTGTGCAAGTATTCCTAGAACAATTCCCTACTACTAAGCTCATCCAAAACCTACCTTTGAGAGTGTTTGGATGTGTAGCATTTGCTCATATTCATGATCACAATAGAAACAAACTTGATCCTAGAGCACAAAAATGTGTCTTCATAGGATATGCCCCAACTCAGAAAGGTTTTAAACTCTATAATCCTAAAACTAGGAAAATTATCATAACCTTAGATGCTACCTTTAATGAAGATGAGATGTTCTATGGCACTGGTCTTCAGGGGGAGAATTGCTATGAAGACCTAGATCTAGATTGGTCTAAAAAGTCTGAATCTGACTCTCAGAGTTTAATCCCTAATATACAAGAAATAACGCAGGTTCCTAGTAACACTGAAATCATGACTGAAACTATATCTGAAAATGGTGATGTTTTAAGCAATCAAATAAAACCATTGAAGGTGTACTCTAGAAGGGAGAAAGAGACTGACAAATTCACTTCTCAACAATCATCTTCTCCAGCCATTGTGCCTCAAACACCAGGTAATTCTGAATTAAATATTGTTTCAGATTTAGAATTCGAACCTAATGATCTAGATATTCCTATTGCTCTAAGAAAAGGTGTTAGAAAAGCTACACAGACACCATTATATCCTTTGTCTAACCATGTTTCCTATGATAGACTGTCACCTTCTTTTACAGCTTTTGTATCTCACTTAAACAGCCTAGAAATTCCAAAAACTATCCATGATGCTCTAAATGATCCTAAGTGGAAAGAGGCAGTTCAGGAGGAGATGAAAGCACTAATGAAGAATGAGACTTGGGAGATGATTGATCTACCAAAAGGAAAGAAAACAGTGGGTTGTAAATGGGTGTTCACCATCAAATACAACTCTGACGGATCTCTGGAAAGGTACAAAGCAAGGCTAGTAGCAAGGGGATATACTCAAACTTATGGCATTGATTACTTGGAGACATTTGCTCCAGTAGCAAAAATGAACTCCATCAGAGTATTGTTGTCCCTAGCAGCTAATCTGAACTGGCCTCTACAGCAGCTAGATGTGAAAAATGCTTTCCTTAATGGAGAGCTTGAGGAAGAAGTCTACATGGATCCCCCTCCAGGCAGTATAGAAATTGGAGGAACGAAGGTGTGCAAACTGAAGAAGTCCTTATACGGACTCAAACAATCCCCTAGAGCTTGGTTTGAGAGACTTACTCAGTATATGAAAAAACTGGGTTACATGCAAGGGCAAGCAGATCACACTATGTTCATTAACCACTCACTAAAGGGTAAAATGACTGTTCTTATTGTGTATGTTGATGACATTATTCTTACAGGTGATGATGAGATTGAACAAGGCAGATTGAAGCTGAGATTGGCTGAGGAATTCGAGATTAAAGACCTAGGAAATTTAAAATACTTCCTAGGAATGGAAATTGCAAGATCACAACATGGTATCATGGTGTCACAGAGAAAGTATGTACTAGATCTTCTAAAGGAAACTGGGATGAGTGAATGTAAGCCAGCTGAAACTCCTATTGATCCAAATGTCAAATTTGGTGTCAAGGAAGGAAAAGAAGTTGACTGTGGACAGTTTCAGAGACTGGTGGGAAGACTCATCTATCTTTCTCATACACGACCAGATATTGCATTCCCTGTCAGTATGATCAGTCAGTTCATGCACTCTCCCAAGAATGAACATCTGGAAGCAGCCCATAGAATTTTGAGGTATTTGAAGAATACTCCAGGAAAAGGTTTGCTATTCAAGAAGACAGAGAACAGGGAGATTGCAGCCTACACTGATGCTGACTGGGCAGGGTCAGTAATGGACATGAGATCTACTTCAGGTTATTGTACCTATGTCTGGGGAAATCTGGTCACTTGGAGAAGCAAGAAACAATCAGTTGTAGCTAGAAGCAGTGCAGAGGCTGAGTTCAGGTCAATGGCACAAGGAATTTGTGAGACTATCTGGCTTAGAAGGGTCTTAACAGAGTTAGAAGTGCCAATGCAATTACCCATGAAACTCTACTGTGACAACAAAGCTGCAATTAGCATTGCACACAATCCAGTCCAACATGATAGAACTAAACATGTGGAGGTTGACAGACACTTCATCAAAGAAAAGATTGAAGATGGAAGCATTTGTACACCATTTGTCCCAACCAATCTTCAAGTGGCAGACATGTACACTAAAGGATTATTCAAACCAAATTTTAATGTTCTTGTAAGCAAGTTAGGCATGACAGATATCTATATGCCAACTTGAGGGGGAGTGTTAGTTTGACCTGTTAAAGTTAGAACAGGCTGTTAAAGTTAGAACAGGCTGTTAAAGTTAGAACAGGCTGTTAAAGTTAGAACAGGCTGTTAGCATGCTGTCAACAGCTCAGATTTATTTGTTTATGATCCTAGCTGGTTGCTACTTGTATTATCCTACTTGTATATATTCCCTTGAAATGAATGAAAAAAACAAGCTGTGCATTCAATCAAATAACAAGTCTGCAGTAGCTAAAACTTACAACGCCCTTATTCTGTAACATAGCTCTAACTGTCCAATTTGATCTATGCTGGAGCTGTATTATTGCCACATGCGAGGAGGTGTAGAAAACAATACACGTTGACCCATCAATGCTGTCTCACATGAAATTTCACCTAAATCCTGAGACATGTCTAGCCTGAGGTAGACAAAATCGTCTATTAACCCTTAAATATGCAATCAGAAACAAGCTAAGTGCACCCAACTAGCTAATCCATACTAGAGCTTCACGAAACTAAGGTAAACTATTTTGTTTATAAGTACGAAATTAAGGTAAACTCTAAAGCAGTAATTAACATATATCAGCAGGATGTGTGCATCCAAAAGAAAACGAAAAACTTTAAGCAAAATTGACAAGAATTGCAGAGATTAAGAGACATATCAAGGACTGCATCTAGTTTCTTCCAACTGATTCACTGAGAAGTGCCAATGACTTGTTCCTGACCACATCTAAAAACTGAAAAGGTTGAAAATGGGAAGCTCACAAGCATTAGGCTTCCAACTCCAATTCAAGCAGTCAATATGAGGTCTTTTGTGCTTCATACAATTTTGGTGCTCGTGGACCGCAAACACGTCGTGTTGGTGCATGGAGCATCAAGATTTTGAACCCATTCTCCAGTGACGATATCACATGTCTCAGGCTCTTTAATTTTTGTCTTCTGTTCCTTAGCGTAGTATGTAGGTCATAATTCAGATGGATGGGTTACCAAATCTGCAGAGTACCAATTAAAAGGTGGTAAAGAGGGACAAGAACCAGAATGATTAAAATGCTAGAAGTATGAATATTCTTTGGGTTCATTGAGCTGTATTAGATTATTTAATAAAAGAAAGCTCCATTCGTGGGAGAATCTTCAATGGAGGATTGGAAGCGAAAGCAGAGATGGGAGAAAAGTCATTATTCACTCTCAAAATTCAACAACCAGCTGAAACATAATTCAAAAAGAAAGCTAATTTGTTATCCTTTAAGCATGATATATCACTAGCTTAGTGACTCCGCTAACTTGGTCAACCGGGTACCAGTCACCAACACTAGATTCGAAGTGGGGGTTGGAACGGAACAAGAAAGAATATTGGTGCTAATTACATTTACATAATACATTTTGTTCTTTTTAATGTCAAGTGCTATGAAGATCTTAAACTGTGTTCTTCTGAATTTCTACTTACTTCACATTTAGGTACACTTAAAGCTGCTGCACATCAGTTGATATTCTGAAGCTAATGGTCCTTGAAACAGTCTGTCTAGTTAATACAAAATTCTACCCCTTGTCTTATAAGTGATCCTCGTAAAGGTTATCAGCATCAAGCAGCTCTTCATAGCCGCAATCTTCATGCAGTACCATCTTTGATACCTTGTTCAACTGTGATAGAATGCTGTATATCCTCTCGCACTGAAAATGTGATCTGTCTCCTGAATAGAAATAATAAACTCTGTTTTTCACCTTGATGAAGCTACCGCCTGGCAACTTTTTGACACCTGTGTCCCTCATGATCTTTCTTGCTACCCTAGCTTCACTCCACCTACCAAGAGCAGCATATGTATTGGACACAAGGGAATAATTCCCACTGTTATGTGGTTCCACTTCAGCCAGATGCTGCAGAGCTTTCTCCCCAAGTTCAACATGGCCTTGCTTCCTGGCTGCAGCAAGAAGTGACCCCCAGATCGCTGCATTTGCTTCAAATGGCATCGTTTTAATCATGTTTGCAGCCTCATCGAGGTAACCAGCACGCCCTAAAAGATCGACCATGCAACCATAGTGTCTGATGTCAGGAATAATACCATATTTTTCTTCCATTATCTTAAAATACAATCTGCCCTCCTCCACAAGACCTGCATGGCTACATGCAGATAGTACTGCTATTAAGGTGATACTGTTCGGCCTAATTCCAACCATTTCCATTCGAGAAAACGTATTAAGCGCTTCTTTTCCATACCCATTGACAGCCAATGCAGAAATCATTGTTGACCAAGAAACAATACTCCTTGTTTCCATGCTCTCAAACAATTCTACTGCCTTCTTCACATTCCCCGACTTTGCATACATATCAATAAGGGAATTGTTAAGCGGCACAGTTCTACGTAACCTGTGTTTTATAATATAACTATGCATCCGTTCGCCCAACTCAAGCTCACCCAAGTGGGCACAAGCAGAAAGCACAGCTAGCATTGTTACCTCATCAGGCTTGACACCAACTTCTGCACTCGTCA
Source organism: Nicotiana glauca (assembly GCA_026770625.1). Taxonomy (NCBI): domain Eukaryota; kingdom Viridiplantae; phylum Streptophyta; class Magnoliopsida; order Solanales; family Solanaceae; genus Nicotiana; species Nicotiana glauca. The sequence continues at coordinate 34,147 of MU666281.1, read as the reverse complement.
TTTCGCTGAAAACATCAATAGCTTGAGAAAACTGATTCCCCTGAGCATACCCCGCAATTATGGTAGTCCAAGAAACAACATTCTTCTCTGGCATATTATCAAACAAGTACTTCGCAGTATCCATATCACGAGCCTTAACATAACCCGTTATAATGGCGTTCCACAACCCCACATCTCTGGCGCACATTTCATCGAACACCTTACGTGCATCCGAGATGCACCCAAAAGAAGAATACATCCGCACAACCGAGCTTGCCACATGTATGTCATTATTCAATCCGGTTATAATAGCCTCACAGTGAATTTGACTACCGGTGCAAAGACAAGTTACAGCATTCAACACAAAAGGGATAGAGTAAGTATCATGATATAAGCCAATGGCTCGAGCTTGTTTATAAAGGAGAATTGCATCTTTTAATAAATATTGTTGTTTAGAGAAAACACTGATCATAGTGTTGTAAAGATAAATGTTTGGGTTGGGGTTCGAAGTGAAAACTGAAGAAGCATAATTGACAAAGCCCAGGGAGGAACATGTATGTAAGAATTGGCTTAAAAGGAAGTTGTCTTGATGTAAAGCACGATGTAGCATGAAGCCATGGGTCTGATAAATGTGATTTTTGTGTGAACATTTTTTGAGTAAAGCTAAAAATGAGTCTTCTATGTCGAATGGGGATTTTTGGAGAGGGAAGTTGTGGTAGTTGCAATGGAAGTTATTGGAGTTGGTTTTTAGTAGAGGGTGAAGAATTTTAGAGGATGCCCGGGAAAATGAGCACAGCATTTGCTTGTTTGGTTTAGCGCTTGCAATCCATTTCTTGCAATTTTGTGCCAAAGTTCAAATAATTAAAACCACAAGCACACTCTTTGTTACTGTGAAGGGGAAAAATGTCCCCAAAAAAAGGGGGAAATTGTGGCTTGTTTTGGTGCATGAATGGAGGTATCCCGAGACTATTAGGGCCAAAAGACACTTCAAGTGAGGGGACATTGATCTAACTCAATGATAATTGCACTTAATTAGCTGCCTTGGGCTTAGATTATTATATTAAAAACTTGTGATAGATATTAAAATTTTCAAATACCTATTACTGCATTGGTAAAATAAAACTATAAACGTGGCTGGCTAGATACATGACAGATGGCAAGTATTTTACGGTCGGGTCTCCGGTTATCTTTAGTCCCTAGTAGGGGCGGATGTACATTGTGTCTTGTGGGTGCTCGAGCACCTGTTAATCTCGATTTGGATGTTATACATACCCCTAGGTTACTTAGAAAAATGATATAACATGAAATGTATCAATGGGAAAGTCAAATGGCGTAGTTGTAAAAATTGCACGGGGCGCCCTATTTGGGCGCCCCTCTTTAACCTGTAGTCGCTTTGTCTTTTTGTTTGCATCCGTACCCACTTTTTAAA
>MU666281.1:10628-28649 GCA_026770625.1 Nicotiana glauca | reverse complement strand
TTATTTTATCATGACTTATTACTTTTAGATTATGTTTATTTTTATTATAGCTTTTTAATTAGCAATATTTATATTACATAATTTTATTGTCTTTATTGTTGAATATTTTAGGATAATGCCATGACACTTCTCATATTTTGTATTATTTTCTTGAAAAATACTTTATATAGTTGTATCTTACTAGGATTAAAGAAATATTTTGAGCACAATTTATATGTTTTTTTCTAAGGAGATTTTACCGAAAAAAATCCGAAAAACCCGAAAACCCGAAAAAATCGAAGAAAAACCGAGAGTGAAAAACCCGAGTGTATTGGTTTGGTTTGGTCTTTAGATTTAATAACCCGATACAAGTGGTTTGGTTTGGTAATTGTAAAATCCGAACCAACCCGACCTATGTACACCCCTACTTCCAGGCACCTCTTCCCAAAACAGAATCTTTTTTTTCTTTGACTTTTCCGATTATTTTTTTAACTTTCCCAAACACACAAGCACCATTATCTCCTACAACACAATTAAACTCCTTCTTTATCTTCTTTTAGAGTTTTTTTCGAGTGCATCCGCGATACTAAATTTCTGGATCTGCCACTGGTCCATAGAGCCGAAGACCTAAGATGTGGACATCATATCCGGAGTGACACGACATGCTCCGAATAAGGAAAATTACGGAGTTGACATACTGAGAAACTTCAAGAATCCGGATAAATATTCATCTGACAATACTAGACTCCGACATATACGAGATTTGTTTATGATTGTACACACCAATTATGCCTTATATAAATGTAACAGGTAAGAATCACGTTAAATGCAAATAATGTCAGTAACGGCTAGGCGGAAAATCAAGGAAATGGTTATGTAACGTAAGAGTATAACTAACCCTCATCCCTTTTTTGTATAGGACCTGATTGAATATTGTATCTTACTATACCAAAAATTATTATTCTTATTCAGCTATAACAAGCCACTGATCTACGTTAAGAATTTTTAATAAGAAACTTTTTCCCTTTCGTTTAATTGCTTTTGTCTATATTGTTCATCTCATGTTAATAAAATTCAACTCAGGTGAACTCAATCAATTGTCTAAGGCCCTTTATACAAATTTTATTGTTTAAACTTTACAATCCAAATTTAGGTTAAATAACAACTTTATTCATATTTTTCATTTTCTTCTTCCTCCTCCCCCTCCTCCTCCTATTTTTCTTCTTCCTTCTCCACTTCTCGTTCGGCTATTGTTGATGCTGATTCTTCGCCTTCTTCTCCTTCCCTCTTTTATTTTCTTTTTCTTCCTCTTCCTTTCTTCTTTTTTCTCTTCTTTCTAGTAGTTTGACAATGAGAGAAAAAGTGAAAAAAATGATCGGAATTTGAAGAAGTGAGAATTATACATACATCCGGAGAGGTGTTTGAAATATCTTTAGGGATGCTTGCAACATCTTCATGGATATTTTTGTTCTTTATTTTCTCTAGTTATTTGAAATGTGAGCAAAAAAAATGGCGATATTTGATGATGTGGGAATTCTGCAAACAACACCTAGAGATGTTTCGGTATATTGAAACATCTTCAGGATGTTTACGTTTGAAACATCTCAAAAAATGTTTCAAATATCTCTAGATGATCCAAATATTTTGAAAATATTAAAAATATATTACACCTTGCATTTTTCATATGTTAAGCTACGTCGTGAGTTAGTCATCGTAAGCTCAGAGAGCTAGTCTATTCCTAAGTTTATAGGTTATTATGACTGTCTTTAGTAAGTTTCAAAAGGGTTAAAGGTTAAATTAATCAAACAGAGTAAATTGTTGCAACATTTCCAACTTATGGAGTGACTTACGGATTGTGCATTGGAGGTACAGACCGGTATTATAATCCGTACTTTAGGGTAATACTAGGAGTGCTTAACATTATAAGAAGGTCATATTATGAAGTATTTGAATCTTTTAATAGCCGTATGTTTAAGTGTTAAAATCAAGCAAGTTATAAAATAAAAGTCGACAAAAGTTATCGCAAGTTATGTTCATAAGTTTACTGAAATTTAGGTCTAATGTCACTAAGATACTCCTCCAATATACTTGGATTTATGGCGTCATATCAACCAAATTGAAGGTTTACGGTTCTAGTTTTCTAACGCATTAAATTGTTCGGCGATACGACTTCGGGATATGGAAATAAGTGCGTCTTAGCCAGATTGCACAAGTAGTACCATCGGGACACACATTAGCGGTGGAGATTGTTTTTGATGTTATAAGGAGGGGAAGCCCTTTCCCCACCTTATTTTTCATTCAAAACAAAACCTTAATCTCCCTAAATTCTCCCACAGAATCTCCCTTCATTCGAGCAAATCGCACCAAAGTTTTGAGGTAATTCTTCATTCAGGAAGATCGTAGTGCTCATATAAGCTTATTCTTTTCTTGTTGTAGTTGATTTTTGGATTCTTTCAAGCTGAAGTAAGCTTAATTTAGGGAATTTTCTTGTTGTGTAAGATAAGAATCCTCTTCTTATACATGTATTTGAGCATACTTAAGTCTTATTTAAGTTTTTGAAGTAAGAAATTGCAGAATCGGCTATCGAAAGTCGTATATAGCTTGTTGTATATACTAGACTATTTTGGTTGCTTATATGTTGTCTTATAGTTATAAATCGTGAAGTAAGACTTGAGCATGTTGTATTTATTGTTGATATGTACCTTTAAGTAAAGAAGGTTTTAAGTTGTATCTTTATTAGTTGTAACCCGAGCTTGTCGCTCGACGTATTGTTTGTATTGGTTGAAGAGCTAAATGTGTAGTTGTTGGTTGTTGTGATTTTTGTTGTTATTGGGAACCTGAGGATTGTAAAAGAAACATGGGAGATTCTACCCCTTTTTGTTATAGAATAAAGTTGTTGTGCGATGTATGATAGTTTGTATAATTCGTAGCTTAACGGTACGCCATTATCATCGATTGTAGATAGGTGCTGCTCAAGTTAAGATATATTGAGTTTTTGAGCAATTGATGAAATTTATGTAAATTTTATTTCTCTTTTTTGGATGGCATGAATCCATAGTTAAGAAAGTTCAAAACATAGAGTACCCAAGAAAATTCATTCGTAAAGATCCGATGTTGTGTTATTCCATCTTGCTTGTGACATAGCTAACCCTTCTTGGGAATTCCTATTCAATTTATCATTTTTCCATGTCTAGTTGAGAAATAGAGAGCATGCGTGTGTCATTTACTATATTACTATGCACCTATGGGCTAGACAAATGCCTTCGAGGTTATAAATTTGCCTACGGGGCTATACAGTTGCCTACAGGGCTATACATATACACATCGAGCCCTATATGAGGCCGGATAGTTTATATCGATATTACTTATATGATATGAGTCAGAGACAGGTAAGTATGTTTCCAAATTATCATTGACTCCTTGGATTACATTCAGCATGTTATGTATATCAATTCAATTTTAGTTTCAGTTATTATTCCGTACTAACGACCCTTTTGCCAGGGAGCTGTATTTTATGCCTAGAGGTCCAGATAGTTAGAGAGATAGGCCTCAGCAGTAGGCGCTCCTGTGTACACCTTAATTGTTAAGATCCACATCATCCGGATATACCAGGTATATAGTTATTATTGTATATTCAGACAATATGGGTAGGTCGGGGCCCTATCCAAACCATAATACACTTGTATTTCGTAGAAGCTTGTTGACATGTCATGTATGTACATATGTCAGCATGGTGGCCTAATCAGTCCTTGTATATATTCACTTTTAATTGTATAGCTTTACATTCCTCTTGGTGGCCTTGTCGATTCTTATATGTACACATATATTTTGGGTTGCCTCCTTTTCAGTTGTGATTAGTTGTTCATTCCTCAGATTTTATAAGTTATGACCTTGCCGGCCTAAGATATTACAGAATAGTATTCAGTTAGCCTTGTCAGCCTAAGCAGTCATATATTTTTAGACAATATAAGTTTCAGTTTGTAGGCTCGGTTAAGTAATACACTGTGTGTCGGTTCGCCTCCCCGGATTTGAGGTGTGACAAACTTAGTATCATAGTAGGTTTGTCCTAGGGAGTCTAAGAGTTGTATCTAGTTGAGTCTTATTTATGATGTGTTGTTCACCAAATTCATAAAATAAAAGCTACATGGCATTTAGAAATGGTTACACTTCTTTCTTACTCGAGACCGTGTTATAAAGCTAAGCTATGAGAATTCGAGTTTAGCTTATGATTTCGATATATGTATATAGAGATGCTTGTAACCAGGAAAGATACAACTAGCCAAAGGGCTAATATAGAAGCGGTAGAGGGTACCGGCAGAGTATCGCTTGATAATGTGGCCTAGTCTGACGCACAAGGTGAGACACCCTCCCATCCATCTCCTACTCCTCCCTACCTGAATAGATCCCGATGGTACAGCAGCTCTAGTGCTTCCTCTTATTCCATCTGATCAAGACATCAGGAGTGTTATGCACTTATTGACACAGATAGTGGCGACACGGTGAGAGCTGAGGGCACCAGCAAGTGTTGGGCCTTCTGAGGAGCAGTAAGTTTGAGGGTATCGGTTTGAGCCTTCCGAGACAGAGGCAGTAGAGTTGGCAACCTTCAGGTTACATGATACAGTCGTACTCTGGTATGAGTCATGGGAGCAATCTAGAGGAGATGAGGCACCTCCAGCGGTATGGAACGACTTCTCAAAGGCTTTCCTAGACCAGTATCTTCTATTAGAGATTTGAGAGGCTAGGGTCGACTAGTTTTTTACCCTTCAGCAGAGGAACACGAGAGTTAGAGAGTACAGTCTTCGATTCGATTCTTTGGTGAGATATGCACCATCCATTGTAGATACATCGCGGTCCAGAGTACACTAGTTTGCGGCTGGTCTAGATGCACGGTTGATCGAGGCCTGTACTACAACATCATTACGTGGTGATATGGATATTTATCGGATCCAGGATATCGCTCAAAATATCTAGGAGCAAAAACATCAGTAGTGGGTTAATGAGAGGATAAAGAGAGAGCACAAGAGAGCAAGGGCCACAGGTTATCGAGAGATTCCTAGGGCAGTTTCAGGCCATAATTTTTGGGACGCCCTCAGTCCTAGGGTTATAGATTTGATCGTTATGATTTGTCAGGACCATGTGAGAGCTTACGAGCATCAGGTTTCCAGCACCAGAGAAGTTCAGGCAGATGAGATCAACATAATTATGATGTGATACTTGCAGTACGGGCCATTACGGGAGATATAGGTTGGGTTCGATCGCTTGTTATTTGTAAGGGTCACATGATGAGAGAATGCCTGATTAGAGGATATGGTGGTATGGCCCAATCGACTAGCTCAGTAGCAGGGTCATCAGCTTCAGTGCATCCCTAATGGCGCAGGTCACAGTTTCCAACTGGTAAAGGCCGAGGTAGAGGTGGAGCTTCGGGCTCAGTCGGTAACCAGAACACATATATGCTTTGGTGGGTCAATAGGACCTAAAGTCTTCACTAGATGTCATGACAAGTACTTTGACCGTTTGTTCACATGATGTTTATGCTTTAATAGATCCAGGGTCTACTTGATCATATGTCACTCCGTTTGTTGCGGGAAGTTTGGTATGGCACCTAAGTTGTTAGGTAAGCCTTTTGTTGTATCTACGCCGGTTAGTGAATCAGTTATTGCTAAACGTGTATATCATGGTTGTGCGTTAATAATTTGTAACTGTCAGACCTCATCGGATCTAGTCAAGTTAGAAATAATAGACTTTAATGTTATTATGTGCATGGAATGGCTAGCATCTTGCTATGCCAATGTTGAATGTCTGACAAAGATTGTCCGATTTCATCTTCCGAGGGAGCCAGTCTTGGAATAGGAAGGTAATGCAGCGACACCTAAGGGTAGGTTTATTTCCTATATCAAGGCATGAAAGATGATCTCTATCGGTTGGTTAGGGTAAGAGAGGCATATGAGGAACCACCAATCCTTCAGCCTATTCTGGCGGTGAATAAATATCAAGATGTATTTCTTGACTAGATTCCAGGTATTCCTCCTAAGTAGAGATGTGCTTCTAGACACTCAGCCGATATCTATCCCTCCTTAAAGAATGGATCCTACCGAGTTAACGAATTGAAAGATTAGCTAAAAGGTTTATTAGAGAAGGGATTCATCCTGCCTAGTACCTTACCTTGGGGTGTGCCAGTGTTGTTTGTGCGAATCAAAAATGGCACGCTTAGAATGTGTATCGATTATCGGTAATTGAACAAAGTCACTATAAAGAACAAGTATCTGCTCCCCCAGATTGATGATTTATTTGATCAGTTGCAGGGTTCCAAATGTTGTTCGAAGATTGATTTGAGATCCGAGTACCACCAGGTTAGAGTTCGGGAGAGAGATATTCTGAAGATGACCTTTAGGACTAGATGCGTTCATTTCGAGTTTATTTTTATGTCCTTCGGGTTAACGAATATACCAACGGTATTTATAAACTTGATGAATAGTGTATGTAGGCCATTCTTAGATCTATTTGTAATAGTATTCGTTATTGACATCCTAGTATATTCATGTTCAGAAGTAGAGCATGCAAATCAATTACGAGCAATGCTTCAGACACCTTACAATCATAAGCTTTATACGAAGTTCTCTAAATATGAATTTTGGCTTAATTCAGTAGCATTCTTAGGCCACATCGTTTCAAATGAGGGCATAAGAGTCGACACACAAAAGAAAGAGGTTGTGATTACTTGGCCCAAAGCTATAATATGATATATGTCCCTAGTTTCTTGGGGTTATGATAGGAGATTCGTAAAGGGTTTCTATACTCTTTCAGAACTCTTGATAAAGCTGATTCAAAAATCAGCTAATTTTTAGTGGACAGATGCTTGCGAGCATAGTTTCCAAGAGCTGAAGAATAGATTAACGTCACTACCAATTCTGACACTTCCTGAAGGTTTAAAGGGCTGTGCAGTTTTTTAAATGCCTCAGGTGTCAGGTTAGAATGTGTTTTAATGCAGCACGACAAAGTAATCGCTTATGCTTCAAGACAGTTGAGGAAGCACGAGAAGAATTATCTGACCTATGATCTATAGTTAGCAGCATTTGTGCACGCGCTTAACATTTGGTAGAATTATCTCTATGGTGTCCACGTTAACATCTTTACAAATTATAAGAGCCTCTACTACATCTTTAAAAAGAAAGAGTTAAACTTGCGGCAGAAGCGATTGCTCGAATTTCTTATAGACTATGATGTTGATATCTTATACCATCCAGGTAAGGCTATTGTTGCAGCCAATGCCCTCAGTCACAAATCTATGGGTAGTTTAGCATATTTGGGGGCCAAGAAGAGAGAATTAGCCAGAGAACTGCATCAGTTAGCGAGCTTGGGAGTCTGGTAATTAGACTCAAATGATAGTAGAGTTGTCATTTAGATCACGACAACATCATCTTTAATAGAAGAGTTAAAAAAGTGGTAGTACGAAGATCACATGCTATTGTAGTATAGATAACAATCCCAGCAGAATGAAAAGACACTATTTAAGATTAGAGAATATGGAGTCTTGAGATATTAAGGCCGGTCGTGAGTTCCAGGTATAGCATGACTACGAGACCAAATTATGGCAGAGGTACACTATTCTCGGTATTTTATTTATCCATTGCCGAAGAAGATGCACCTCGACATTAAAGATGGCTACTAGTGGAATGATATGAAAAGAGTATATCCAACTTTGTTGCTTAGTGTCCCAACTATCCGCAGGTGAATATAGTGCACCAGAAGCCCGAGAGGTAGAGTAGTAGAAGCCCGAGGGGATAGTCTAGAACATAGAGATTCCAATGTGAAAGTGGGAGATGATTAACATGGATTTTGTCACAGGTTTGCCCCCCTCCTATCGCAATTTGATTCTATATGGGTGATTGTTGAAAGGATTATGAAGTGATTTCATTTATTATCGGTCAGAACAACTTATACCACCGAGGATTATGAAAAGTTATATATTAAAGAGATAACACGACTTCATGGTGTCCAAATATCTATTATATCAGACAGAGGATCCCAGTTTACAGCAACTTCTGGAGGTCCTTACAGGAAGGTTTGGGGACACAGGTAATTCTAAGTACAACTTTTCACCCATAGATAGACGGCTACACATAGCATACAGTTTAGACGCTCGAAGATATGTTACGAGCCTAAGTGCTAGATTTTAATGGAAGTTGGGATGACCACTTGCCTCTCATTGAGTTCGTGTATAATAACGGCTATCATTTGAGCATTATAATGGCACCTTATGAGGCTCTATATGGGCATAAGTGTAGAATTGCTATTGGCTGGTTCGAAGTGGGCGAATCAAAGTTGTTTGGACCTGATCTGGTTTATCGAGCTGTAAAGAGAGTAAAGCTTATTCAGAAGTAATTATTGACAACTCAGAGTCGTCATAAGTCATATTCAGATATAAGACAAGGAGACTTGGAGTTCTATGTTGACAATTGGGTTTTCTTGAAGGTATCACCTACGAATGGCACTATGAGATTCAGCAGGAAATTTAAACTTAGCCCAAGATATTTTGGCCGCACAAAATAATTTGGAGGATAGGCCAAGTGGCCTATGAGTTATAATTACCTTCAGAGCTGGAATCTATCCATCTAGTCTTCCACGTATCTATGTCGCAAAAGTGTATCAGAGACCCTTATCGGGTCATTCCCATTGATGATGTTCAAATTTTGGAGGACTTCTCTTAGTCCCAGTTGCTATTCTAGATCACAAGTCTGAAAATTGAGGACCAAAGAATTTGCTTCCGTAAAAGTCTTATAGAGGAGAAAAGAACGTTGACAATATAACGTGGGAAACTGAGGAAGAAATAAGATCCAAGTATCCTCATTTGTTTCAAGGTGAAGGTCCTTGTATGATTCAAGTATATGTTTTCTTTAGCCATGTTATATGACTGTAGACTTACCTTTTATCATTATGATAGGTGATGATCAGAGTTGAGATGTTATAGTGCCACTAGAGCTCGAGTTACGAGAGCATGAGTTGAGTTATAATCTATAACACTCGCACTTGATGATTGATGGTTGTGTGAGGCCTGATGACATGATGTGTTGTATTATATGGTCCAATGAGGCACGTATCGTACTTTTTGGCTGCTTGGAAGGTTGTGGGTAGTCCTATTTATAGAGGAGACTTTGTCAAAATTTCTAGAAACCTTTAGAGTTAGTTCCCTTCCATGTATGCCCCTATATTCAAGGATGAATGTTCCTAATGGGGGGAGGATGTTACAACCTACATTTTTCATATGAAAGCTACGTCGTGAGTTAGTCGTTGTAAGCTCGGAGAGCTAGTCTATTCCTAAGATTATATGTGATTATGACTGTGTTTAGTAAGTATCAGAAGGGTTAGAGGTTAAATGAATCGGATCGAGTTATTTTTTGCGAAATATCCAACTCATGGAGTGACTTACGGATTTGGAGGTACGAGTCGATGTTACAACCCGTACTTTTGTGGTAGTACTAGGAATACTTAACATGCTAAGTAGGTCGTGTTATAAGGGAATTGAATTGTATAATATTCGTATGTTAAGTGTTGAAGTCAAGCAAGTTGTAAAATAAAAGTCGACAAATGTTATCGCAAGTTATGTTTATAAGGTTACTGAAATTTGGATATGATGTCATAAAGATTTTCTCCAAATATACATGGATTTATGGGGTGATAAATACACCAAATGGAAGGTCTACGATTCTAATTTCTAACACATTATACAACAGCGGGGTAGGGAGATATGCACGTTTTAGCCGGACTGCACATGCAGCCCCATTAGGACCCAACGCCGTGGAGAGTAGTCTTGATGTTATAAAGCGGGCATCCTCCCCACCTCATTTTTCATACAAAACAGAACCTTAAGCTCTTAAATTCTCCCAAATCATCTCCCTATCATTCAAGTAAATCCCACCAAGGTTTTGAGATAATTCTTCCTTTAGAAAGATCGTAGTACTCGTATTGTTCTTTTCTTGTTGTGGTTGATTCCTTCAAGTTGAAGAAAGCTCAAGTTAGGGGATTTTCTTGTTGTTTAAGGTAAAATCTCCTTCTTCTACATGTATTTGAGCATATCTAAGTCTTGTTTAAGTTGTTGACGTAAGAACTTGCAGAATCGGCGATCGAAAATCGTATATAGCTTGCTATATTTGCAGGACTATTTTGGATTTGCTTATATGTTATCTTATGAATTAAGGCTTGAGTACGTTGTATTTGTATTTTCTATGTACCTTGAAAGAAAGAAGGGTTTAAGGTGTAGCTTTACTAGTTGTAACCCGAGCTTGTCGCTTGACATATCATTTATGTTGGTTGAAGAGCTAAATATGTAGTTGCTGATTGTTGTTGTTATTGGGAACCTGAGGATTGTAAAAGAAACAGGAGAAATACTCCCCGTTTTTTTGTTATAGAATAAGCTTGTTGTCCGATATAAGATAGTTGTATCATTTGTAGCTTGGCGACAGCGTTATTATCATTGGTTGTAGATTGAGGTGTTACTCAAGTTATGCGTATTGAGTTGTTGAGACTGACGAAAGGTATATAAATGTTATTTCTCTTTTTTCGATGGCATGAATCTATAGTAAAGTAAGTTTCGAATATAATATACCCAAGAAAAGTTATTTGTAAAGATCTCATATTGTGTAATTCCATTTTGCTAGTGATGTAGCTATCCCTTTGTTGGGAATTCCTATTCAGTTTAGTATTGTTCCATGTCTAGTTGAGAAATAGAGAGTATATATGTGTCATTTACTATATTACTACAAGCCCACGGGACTAGACAGATGCGCGCATACCTTTGAGGCTAGACAGATGCCTTCAGGGCTATACATTTGCCTACGGGACTATACATATACACACCGAACCCTATATGAAGCCAGATAGCTCATTTCGGTATTAGTTATATGATATGAGTTAGAAACAGGTAAGTTTGTTTCAAGATTATTATTAACTCTTCTGATTACATTCATTATTATATCATGTATATCAATTCAGTTTCAATTTCAGTTATTCAGTTGCCTTACATACTCGGTACATTATTTTGTGTTGACGCTCATTTTGTCGGGGGCGATGCATTTTATGCATGTAGGTCCTGACAGTCAGAGAGACAGACCTCAGCGGTAGGTGCACCGGTATATAGCTTTATTGTTAAGCTCCACTTCATCTGGAGCTATAAGGTCTAGAGTTCTTGTTGTATCTTCAGACAGTATGGGTAAGTCGGGGCCCTGTTCCGAAATCTATAGAGGCTTGTAGACATATTCTGTCAGCATGTTGGCCTTGTCGGCCCTTGTATATATTCTCTGTTGATTGTATCGGTTAACATTACTCTTGGTATCCTTGTCGGCTCGTATATGCACATACATATTTTGGGTTGCTTTCCATTCAGTTGAGATTAGTTGTTTATTCCTCATATTTTCATAAGTTATGGTCTTGCCAGCCTAGGATATTACAAAACATTATTCAGCTGTCCTTCTTGGCCTAAACAGTCATATATATTCAAATAATACAATTTTTACTTGTACACTCGATCAAGTAAGGCACAGGGTGCCGGTCTCGTCTCCCTGGATTTGGTGTGTGACAAAAACTACTAGAAATCCGGTAAATATCGACCAAAAAAACGACCAACTTTGGCCGGTTATGGCCAATTACCGACCAAAATGCGACCAAATACGCTTGGACGGTACTTTAATGGTCGTTTTAATATACCGACCAAAGTTGGCTGGAAATTACCGACCAACGTTGGTCGGTAAATTGATCGGTAAATTAAATTCAAAAAAAGTATTGCAAAAAAAAAACTGACCAAAGTAGGTCGATTTCTTGAAGAATAAATTTTGCGGGACTCAAAAATAGTTTCCCGCATTTTTGCGCCAAAGAAAACCGACCAAAGTTGGTCGATTTCGTAAAAAAAAAATTAAATATTAAATTATTTTGAAAAACCGACCAACTTTGCCGACCTAAATTGATCGGTTTTTCTTGGTCGATTTTTTCCGAATTTCTAGTAGTGAAAACATCTCTTCAAATGTTTCACACATCTAGACAATGTTTGACATCTCTCCAAATTGTTTCAAGGAGGAGCGACAGGCGGAGGAGGAGGAAAAAGAGGGGGAAGGGGGAGGATGAGGGGACTTCGTGTAAATAAAAAACTTCGGAGCTTTAAAATATACATGTTATTAACTGTAATACAAAAAGAATCACTTCTACCTATTAATTAAAATTTGAGTATCTTTTCCTGTATTCAAAGATTCAAAGGAAAATTCGTATATTATTCTCACACGTGTTCTACAAATGATGGATTTTCTCAAATATCCTTCTCCTAAAGATTATTACAAAATCTACTTTACAATCACAATAATTTTATGTTTCCTAAATTTGGATGTATTAACTAAGACCTTCAACCTCAGGATCAGAGGCTCCTGAGGCCAACACGAAATCACCCATTCAATTTGCAATGTCGTTTGTGTGAGAATTGAGATTAGACATTCTCAAGGGAGTAAATCCTCAGACACGCTCTCTGTAACTGTAAGATAGAATTAGGGGCGGATGCAGGTGTTGAATCATTCTTGATGATAAAAGCAAACTATACCAACGGACCAACTATGGGTTTGATGTTCTAAAGCAACAATATAATGATTCGAAACCTTCAGGAAGAAAATCATTTCAACAAACTTACACCCTGAGCCATTGGTGAAATATTTGCTCAAGCATGCAACAGTGCTAGAAAAGTTCGTCATTGCCGCCAGATACAAAGGGAGTGATGTGTCTCGGGATTATGTTAAAATGGAACAGGATTTCCTAAGCTTTCCAAGATCCTCTCCGCACACCTCAATTGTCTTTTTGTATTGATAATCTTAGCCCCTCTCTTTTGTATTAATCGCAGTATACTAAACATCTTCTTACTTTATGTTTGAAACTGGTTTTTAGCTGATAGACAAGGTTAGCATTCTACTTAGCAGTATCTAATTAGTTATAATAATGTCTAAGCACAATGTGTGTTTTCTAAGGTTGAAAGTCATTTTGCGAAAATAGTATCTCAGTATTCATTACGACTTGCTAAGATTGTTTCTGTTGGCATATGTCATTTGGAAATGGAACTTTGAATATTTAAATCTCCCACCACCCTTTCACACAATTAGAATAGTTGCTCTCTTGCACTTTATTTCTTTTCTAATGTAGAACATGGCTTATAACCTATTTCTCATCAACTATGTGGACTTCGCCATTAAGAACTAGTCATTCTCTGCAATTTGCAATTTTAGGGGATTGAACTAACTCACTTGAAGTCAGTCATTTGCTTCACCCTTTCATCTAGTCCCCCTTCCCAGCCCTGTCAATCCCCTTCGCCCCTCCCCTAATTGATGCAAGGCAAAAGAAGTAAAGTATGGAAATGAAATACACTGCTTGTGTGTGTGTGTGTGTGTGGTTGATGTGTGTGTGTGGGGGGGGGGGGGGGGGGGGGGGGGCGCATTTTTGAGTGCGATCATTCAAAAGTTCATAATACTGAGCAGTACGTTCTTGCCTGAAAATAAACACGAGAGCAATGTTCCAATTAACCAAACTTGGCAACTTACGATTCAGAATAATATGTTTAGTCCAAGCCACAGCAGAAAGTTCCTCACATGGTGAGAAGCTCAAATCACGCCCAAAACAGCAAAGATGAACTTAAATACGAGTGTCATTTTATGCTACAAGCCTTCACCTTACATAATGGTTTATTTGTCTTATTGCCCCTCCTATTGATGATCGACATTTGACTTCATATTCCCAGCTTAGAACAGAGATACCATTTTATTCAACTTGAAACACCCAATGACTAGACAGAAAATAAACAAAAGGATCACAGTTGTCTGCCCATCAGCTCCAGTGCATGGTTCCAGACCTTAGGCAACCATTCATCAGCATTCATCTCTGTGGAGAGTCAATTGTCCGAACATTTGCACCTGTAATTCCTTCCAGCCGATCTTTACTTATCTCCACAAAGTGACCCACCATTTCATGAAATTGTTTCAGGCCAGAAAGAGGAAGAATTATGGAAGATCGATCAGAACCTGCCACCTGCAAGTTACAGTGAGAACATGACATAAGAAACAGATAAGACCAAATTAGAGTGCTTTTAATTTATATGAAGGCTGCGAGAAAGTCAAACCTCAGATATTCTTAAGAAATGACCCCGGTTGTTACTCCCAAGATCAAAAAAGAATCTCTTTTGGTCAACCCTGATTACTTTTGAGACCCCCAAGTTACTAACTTCATCAGCTGCTGGCAGATCAATGGACCGTTCTACACCCAAATCAGCTGTTGGGCCAGATTGAGAAGAGTGACTGGATATAAAACCGGCTCCTACATCATCTGAAAGCCCAAGACGCTCTGAGGGTTCCGAAGTCTGCTGTGCTCGTGCATTTAACATTCAAACAAGAGAAAATGCAGCTATTATTTTGCGAGAGACCCTTTAAAAAGGGATACAAAATGGAAATGACTGTAAAGTAACCTGATTGGGCGAAATAAATAGCCTTGCCGCTTCATTGATCTCTGCCAAAATATTCCTAAATGCTGCCCATCCCTCATCTTGGGCACTTCCTGCTGGAACAATAATCGTACTACGGTTCCTGCTAACAGATGCTTCAGAGACCTGCATGCATACTCTGTTAACAGATTAGAAGTACAAAATCTAGGGCGGCAAAATAGTCCCCACGAGTGACTCTTAAAACCTTGTTATCAATCAAAGTACGATTGTTCTTCTAGACATAGATAAACAAAGACGGCAGTTGATAATGTCATGGCTAGCCCGAGAATCAATTGATAGTACTTATATTTCTACTTGTGTCTTGATTCAGTTTCTCTTATGTTTTTCTTAACTGTGTCCATTTAAACTTCTTTTTAAATTCATAATTCTAGGTATTTCAGTAGCTTTTGAACCCCTATGCTACTCCTAAAACCCCAGAATACTGCAGATTAATTTCCAATTGGGTCTAAGAGACGTACTGGAAATGGGAGTTTGTTCCAGAAGTTTCAACATAACTTATGTCACAATTGGTTTGAGATTCTTCCAGGCATTTTCTTTTCCTTGAATCACTTTCCTGATATTTTGACTGTATAGCAGTCCTAGAACTTCTTCATGTTTCCTTAATTTCAGAAATTAGCCACTGTTTATAACGCCAAAATGAAAAACTTCTCAAAATAAAACTGTGCTGTTTTCATTACCAAAGTAAACCTGTTACAAAATTCAGTAGAAAAATAGAAGGAAAAGAATCTAGCAAGGGTACAAATTTAGATATCACCGGATTGCTTAGGCAATGGAGCTAGGGTATGGCTGCAGATAGGATCATTCACACAAATAGAAGAAGGTAGAGAAGGGTCATGCATTTTTAAGGAATGTTCTCTTGCCAAAGAAAGAAATATTTGGTGATTAAATATCGGAGAGAATTCAGGATATAGATTAAGTCACTTGGGTGGTGGAAGGGGGAGAAAACGAGAGGGCTCCTGCTCGAGAGGGCTAAGAGAGGAGTACATTATTATTGTTGATTGAAATAAATAGAGAAGGATAGAAGCAGAAAATAGGGTACTGAACAGGGGTCCACATTCAGGTTTAGATAAATTAGGGGGAAAGCCGAAGGCTAAGGACAAGATGATGGTTACCTCAAGGTCAGAGAAGGCAAAACAAGTCACATTGAAGTTGCAGGTTAATAAAGAGAATGCAGCAATTGGCAAACAAGTGGTTCAAATCAGAGAAAACTTTGACCAGTGATTATCATAGTAAATTACGAGATTGTAGACACTAAGGGATAATATTACCATTAACCTATATTGCTCGGACACGGGTGCGGGTACCCGATACGGGCGTGGATCTAGAGTTCGGATTCTTCATCACATAAATTTTAGGATTTGGGGTATATGGGCCCGAGTACAAATACATGTGATGGGATACGGCCAATAAAGATTATTATGACATAATAGTATATATTTCGATTAACTCATGTTATTAAACTGAACCTAATAAAATTTAATTCTATATAAACCCCTAATATCTTACTCATAAGATATCTCGCTTTATAGCAAAGCGTTCTCATCATCTTTACATATATATATATATATGGCATAAACCCAATAATCGAACCAAATACTCAATTAATTTATACTTCTCAATCAAAGATGTAAACAAAGCACCCTAGGTAAGTTGACCAAATCCGGTGTGGATCTCACGGATTTTGAAGAGTCCGAGCAACTTAGCCGACAACAATCTTAGCAAGCAGAGATCACAATAAAACGCCTCTCAACTGGGATATAACCAACTTCAAAGTATCTAGCCAGATCTTTTACATTTTTTACTTACGCCATATTAAAGGCAGCTCACCCAGTAGAATTTCACATTCAATCAAGCCACAGTGACATCACAACACAGTACTCAAAGCTTCCAATCATACATATAAGTATAACCATCTTGAAAATGTTTGCCAACATATAGAGTGCAAATAGTTGAGAAAGACACATATAGCATCCACCAAAAGAGGAGTATCCAAGTAAAAAAAAAAGGATTTAACCAACTTCAAAGTATCTAGCCAGATCTTTTACATTTTGTACGAATATTAAAGGCAGCTGACTCAGTAGAATTTCACATTCAATCAAGCCACGGTGACGTCACAACACAGTACTCAAGCTTCCAATCATACATAAAGTATAACCATCTTGAAAATGTTTGCCAACATATAGAGTGCTAATGGTTTAGAAAGAGACATATAGCATCCACCACAAGAGGAGTATCCAAATAAAAGGCATTGCTTGGTTAGAAAAATGGATCCGCTACCAAAAGTTACATAATCCAGGTTTGGATGACACAGATAGCTACTCAATTCCATACGTACACAGATACATGACAGTGATTTTCCAACAAATTATTGGACACACTACGACGAGGACAGGAAGGAGCCGAATACACAAATAAAGTTTCTTCCAATAAATAAATTGATTATCGGATTTGACAGGAGCATTCAGTTGAGTTAAAGAACTTCAATATTTAAGACTCCTTCAACATCTTATAGTTTTTACATTTCTGTAGATCCTCAGCATCCACATTTTTCTCTGATTTTGTATCAATAACTCTGGAACCTTCTTAGTGTTCCTCTATTACTATATGTGGCCCTTTAATAATAAAAAAGATTCATAAGCATGGTAAAAAGAGCTTTGATCTTACTTCTATGTTAGTGAGATTTGCAATATACATGTTATTTGTATACCATCAAATAAATAATTTTACTACCTTTTTTCAGAAAGGAGAAATTGAGGTTATACATAATTGAACCTCTGACCTCCTCTAAGATAAAATACAACTAAACCAATTCCAAAGCCCCTCGTAACTAATAAAAAAAAGGAATGTTTTGTTCATATATATGCAGGTCGAGAGAGAGATATTGATCATTTTGGTTCAAAGTAACAGGAAGAAATGCAGTTTACTATCCAGCTCTGAGAAAGGGGTAGGCTTCTTCACATTAGATCATCAACATAGTGTCCGAGTCATTAACTCAAATCCAATTAATAGAAATTTCGGAATACACCAAGCATTTGCACTCAGACCATTCTTATTTGCTCTAGCAATGGACGCACTGACACACCACAACCAAGGAGAGGTGCCATGGTGTATGTTGTTCGTTGATGATATAATTCTGATTGATGAGACGCGAGGCGGCATTAATGGGAGATTGGAGGTATGGAGGCGGGCTCTAGAGTCTAAAGGTTTCAAGTTGAGTAGGATTAAGACGCAGTGTTTTGGAGAGCGAGAAGCGGAAAAAAGCGAGGAGGCCTTGCTTCACCGAAGCGAGAAGCGCGAAGCGAAGGGCGCACTTTTTTCATGTGAAGTGCAATTTAACACATAAATAAAAAAAATTAAATAGGCATAGATAAATGATCAAGAACTCAAAATAAATAACATATTAAGCAAATGTTGCACTTTTGTGCTACTACCAATTGCAACTCCATATGGCCAAGCTGGATCTTTTTTTTTTTGGCTTGATGCCATTGAATAATAAGATAGAATTTACTACAATCAACAAAAAAAAA
>MU666280.1:129456-179052 GCA_026770625.1 Nicotiana glauca | reverse complement strand
CTAAGTTGTTTAATCGTACTACGTGAAGCATGCTAGGCTAGTTCTATCTGCTACTCCGTCTTTCATATTTATCCCTTGGTTTGTTTCTGGCTGTGACTGCACTTTTATTTTGGGACTACGGGACAGTATCCCAGGAGATCCCCTGCACATAAATGATTGGACTACGGGACGGTATCTCGGGAGATCCGACTACGGGACGGTAACCCGGGAGGTCCATTAGACAGTTGAGGAGAGGGCTACGGGACGGTATCCTGAGAGACCCTCATTGGTATTGAGATTTAGTGGTGTTTGCCCTGTGTTTCTGTTTTATCCTGGTAGTTGTTATTGCTTCGTTGATTTGCATTATTACACTGCTGCATTTATCATTCTTGTTAGATTTCCACCCTGTTAAATTGTTGCTATTGTGATGCACGAGGTTTTTGCCGTGCGGTTATTGATATTGTGATGCACGAGGTTTCCGCCGTACGATTATTGATATTGTGATGCACGAGGTTTCTGCCGTGTGGTTGTTGTTGAAAGGTTGCACGAGGTCTTTGCCGTGCTATTATTGTTATTGATATTTGCACATGCGGCGTAATAAGTCGGGATATGTTATATGCTTATATGTGGGTTGCGCATGTGGCGGAATAAGGTGGGACATTGTTATGCACGTGTGGCGAAATAAGGCGGTGCCTCTTATATTATTTATTGCACACGTCGCAAAATAAGGTGGGCTATGTCAGAGATTGATTGTATAGAGTTGTGACGACCTGTCGAGGCATTCCTATTTGTTTTTCTATTGTGATTGTGGATTGTTTATCTAATGAACGTTACCGGTTGGGAGTTGTGAGGGAACATCGTACGTGCGGTCCGTCCTCCTTTTTCATGTTTGTTGGTTGGTAGAATTTGTGTTAGAAACATTTGTAGAAGCATACACGTAGCTGAGTACTCCTATTAGAGGTGGATTCCTCCTGACTTTTCTAAGGGTGGTGGTACGCCTCGCTTATCCATTATATTTGGGAGAGTGGCCCTAGTTAGCCAGTTAGTTGTCGGTATGACCATGAGATTGATGGGGCACATGATGCCAATTGTTAGATTTCAGATGCTAGGTCTTTGCGAATTGTGGTTAGTCAGAGACTTGGTAAAATTGTGGAAAGAATGGGATAAGACCTTCTGCGAACGTCATTGTAAGATAGGAATTATTTACTTGTTTCTTTTCTTTGCTGTGTTGTGACCTTAGGATTTGGGTTGTGATTTTGCCGTCGTTTTGTATCATCAATTTTTTTATGTTCTTGTTGTTAATTGTTGTATTTACCCCTTATTGAGAATTATAGCATTTTTTTTGGTCGTTCACGCATTCTTTACATATTCATGTCATTACCATTATTCCTATGATTATACTGTTTATCGACCGGTAGGTACCTTGACTGTTCCTCGTCACTACTCCATCGAGGTTAGTCTTGGTACTTACTGGGCACCGCCGTGGTGTGCTCATACTACTCTTCTGCATATTTTTGTTGTGCAGATAGAGGTACTCCCGTTCAGTTCTATCAGCATTGGAAGGAGGCGTATTGGTAGAGACTTCAAGGTATATCTGCTACGTCCGCAGACCGAGGAGTCCCTTTCCAGCTTTTCTATAATAAGTATAGTTTCTTCCAGTATTTTCTCCTCTGTATAGATATTCTTGAGTCTGAGCCTCTTATGTATCCCTTAGCTTGTGATTTGTGAGTTTCCGGATTTTGAGAAGTTTTGTTAGCTTAAGGATTGTTGTAGTATGTGCCGAGTGGCACCTCAAACCCTGTTTATTTTACCAGTTCTGTTTTATTTATTTGCTTCCGTAATTTTTGGTTTATCTTCCGTATTATTAGACTTACCTAGTCATAGGGACTAGGTGCCATCACGACATGTTCATGGAAGGTGAACTGGGATCGTGACAACTATAGATTTTCTTTTGGAACTATAGACTGTGGTCTACTTTTGCTAATACTATTATAAATTTTTTTTGGTAACTACTTACCGTCATCTACATTTATGGTATTGCTATAAATTTTCATTAGAAACTATAGATCATAATTCCTAAATTTTCATGTCTGATTAGACTTTATTTTTTCGGAGTATAATCGAATAATTCTTATATTGACGTATTATTTTGTTTTAATTGAACTGTCAGACTGAGAAATATTATTTTCAAATAGAAATAGTGGTGGATGCACAGTAATGAAAGCATGAGATTTGAACATACAATTTATTGTTAGAGTGCATATATTTTCGTTTGAAAAATTACATTAATCAGAAAGAAAAAAAGATGGAAAAATTATGACTCTACTCATAAATGATGTGGATAGTACTCGACAAAACGATCAAGTTAACTTACTATATTACTTTAATTTGTTCTAAATTTGGTGAGGTCAATAGAATATTGATCAAAATATGATACATAATCTTTTGTAGTAACTTTTTAATATCTTCACTTTTTCTTTATTGTTCCTTAGCACAAAAAAGAAGTTCAAACTTGCAGATTGGCTGCATTTTCAATAGCTTTTTAGCAACTCTCTGTTTTGGTTTTTTCCTTTCATTCATCAAGAACTGGAAAAAAAATAAAAGAGAAATCAACAGTTCTTATATAGGCATTTTTAGCCCCTAAACTTTGCTCTTTCTAGTTGTATTTTGAAGTAGTAATTTTAATATAAATTTATTGCAAGTTAAATTACCTAAATGAGAAGTAGTAAGCTAGTGTTCATTTATTTTAAGATGAATAATTGTTTCAATTTTTTCATGCACGTATTACTTCTATCCATATTCTACAAATAATAACGTTATCACTTATTTTTTAAAATTTATACAGTACTTTAGGGGCGGCAAAATGGTCAAAAGAAAAACAGTTATACTTTAAGGGTGGCAAAATGGTTAAAAGAAAAATAGTTATACTTTAAGGGTGGCAAAATGGTTAAAAGAAAACAGTTACCCCCCCATATTATCTACTAAAAAATGGGTTGGATAATGAACTTTTTAAAAACGAGTCAAATATGGATAAGAACCATATTATCTATTTAGAAAATGGGTAACCAATGGATAACCAATGAGTCTAACTTTTACATTTGTAAAGTCTCAAATTGAGGGTTTCTCAAGTTACAGAGACTAAGAATTCTCCCAAAAGTAATCATATGCAAGAAGTAGCGGATAATATCATCCGCCGGTTAATCTATTTTTTACGGATAATTTATTCATTTTTTTATTACTCGTTTTCAACCCCAACTTTATCCGACCCGACCTGCCCGTTTGCACTCCTACGGTAATTTATGTGGTTATTGAAATTTTTGGCTTTAATTTGTTGACTTTCGTAACTTTTTACTGTTTTAAGTTTAGTGCCTCTAGAATTTTGAGCCAAAAATTAGTTCAGATATAATCGTATTTTTCTTTTAAACTTGATTTTGTATCTTAAAATTTTCAATTTACTATCGTTTATATAGTGCTGAAGTAATTGCCTTATTCTTGAGCACTGTAGTATTACCATTTCGTTATGTAGTTGGCATTGTTTTTTCTTTGACAATTCTAAAGCTAATTAATCATATGATGCCAAACTCTTTACTTTCATATGATTTATAGTAGGCAAATACCTTATCATTAATTTATATTTTATGTAATTAGTATTAAGACCATTTAAAAAGCTAATCACATAGAAACGTCCAAACAAAAAAAATTCAAGTATTTTTTCGTAAGATCTTAAGATAAAAGTTTCAATTTAAATATTTATACGTAATTTCTGCATTTTTAAATGTGATTGATTAATTTACACATACAACACTAAAACTAAATCAAAGTACACAATTGAAGTGCATAATTAATACATGTAATGAGAATTTAAATGGATCCCCTATTATCAAAGTTGTGCCTAACATATTTCCAAATTTATCCCTTATATAAGTGGATGAACTAATATGGAATAAAGAAAAAAATGCTAGGGCAATGGGCCCCATTTCTTCAACGAGTAGTACAATACAAAATGGTTATATGCTTGTAAAATGATAGCAACGTGTAAAACAATATGTTAAACAAATTAAATTCATGACAACGTAAGGACTAATAGGTTAGAAAAAATTTCGTAAAGATTAAATTAGAAACTAATTTAGAGTGCAAAACTATTTAAAGGAAAACGCATCCTTTAAGTTGAAAGAGGTTATTATATGTAATAGTTATTTTTGCTGATAATTTATTTTTGTTTAAAAAAGTCTTCTCACTAAAAGAATCCCTATTAAATTTATTGGCATCAATTCTATTGAGTTGTCTCTTACATCTATTGCATATATAGTGTTTGTCAACATCGTAATTTTTAGTTTATTATTGAAATCATACATGATCAACCAATTAAAAAATGAATATTATTTATTAGTCTATCTAGAAGACATATGAAGCGAGCATTTTAAATTTATAATAAAGCATAATATTTATTAATAATGATGTCATAAGGAAGAAAAATATACAATAAATTGCAAATTATTACAATATACGTATGCAATAAGAAAAATGAAAGCAGGAAAGTGGGAGAAGAAGGAGTAGAAGCAATTGCACTAGTAGCAATAAGACTATAGATAAAATAATAAAAAGGGTTAAAAAGATTCATACTAAGAGAAAGTATGCAGTAGGCAGAAAAAAAGAAGGTAAAAGGAGCACCCGAGCAAGAATTAGGAGCAAGAAGTGCTAGGGTGTACATTCGATTTATCGATTCTATTTTGAGCCTTATCGATAATTACTTATCGATTTGTACATATGCTTATCGTTATCGTTTCAATAAGGTTTCGATTTTTTCGATTTCGATTTATTAATTTTTGGGGTTTATCGATTCGGTTATCGATCACACCAATAAGAAAATTTGCGGGATTTCACGGAAAGTATATCACTATAAACACGCCTAACTAATATGGACAAAAAGAAACTAAAATAAGACGAACACTGTTTATAACATAAAAATTGTGTCAACAAGCACATGCAACGAGACTAAAGTAAGAGATCAAATGTATGCCACCAACACTCAAACAGTATAAACAAAATACATCATCATGACTAATTTTATTTTTCATTAGTTTGAACTTCATTCCCTCGAGCTTTAAATATGATCATTCCTTAAATATGGTAGAGGAAATAATAGGGTTAGGGACATAGGGTAAAGGAAAGGGAATTATAGAATAAGGATACAAAAAAAAAAATTCTTTTTAGTATATCTAATCGGTTTATCGATAAACCGATAATCGAAGAGGACAAAATCAAAATCGAAATCGATAACTCGATATGAAAATTTTTGAAATCAAAACCAAAATCGATAAATCGATAAACCGATAACAAATAATCGATTCGATTTATCGATAAATCAATTCGAATGTACACCCATAAGAAGTACGCTCTGAGAGACAAGTTATAGGAGGAAACGAGTTTTCTAGAATATTTAAAAAAACAATAATATTTGAAAATCATATGGTAATTGTACTATATTATTACCTTTAATTCTTTATCGATGATAATTGCAAAGTGTAGTTATCTCATTTGAATTATGCATAATTTTATATCGACTAAGTAATTAAATATACAGACAAATATGTTAAATTGTGTAATTACAGTAAACTATTGTCACGACCCAAAATCCACTAAGGGTCGTGGCGGCGCCAGACACTGCTGTCAGGCAAGCCAACCAAATCATTTAATCAAAATCTCGTTTTAATACTTTTAAAATCGAGGATTTCCTTCCATATTTAGCAATTTAAAAGATAATAGTCTCAAATCAAATTTAAATGATAAGCAGTTAATACAAATACTTCAAACCATCCCAGAACCCGATTTCACAAGTGCATGAGCATCTACTGACAAGGAGATAAAATACAACATCCATCCGGAATACAGTGGACAGGAAGTAAATACAGTATACTGGAAGGGACTGTACTAGCTGCGATCGTCTCGAATAATGCAGCTCATCTAGTCCCCGAATCATCCGTGCTGCTACGCCGAGTAAGCCGTCAGAGTTACATATACCCGTGCAACAAAAATGCACAAAAGTGTAGTATGAGTATGTAAACAACGTGTACTCAATGAGTATCCCGCCTAATCTCGAAGAAGTAGAGACGAGATGGTCAACTTCGATACTTACTAATGGTCTAATAATGTGACGACCCGGCCCGTCGTCTCATATTTTATTGCTCCGTTTCCCCCATTCCATGCTTCTTCATGTTTCGTTATCGATATGTGGTGTGTTAGAGTTGATTTGTATTGGTTTTGATAAGAAATGAGACACTTAGTCTCTTTAAGGAAAGCTTAAGTTGGAAAAGTCAATCGGACGTTGACTTATGAGTTAGAGGGTCTCGGATTTGATTTCCGCAGAGTCGGTTAGCTTTGGGGGATGATTTTTGACTTAGGAGAGTGATCGGAATTGATTTTGGAGGTCCGGTGTAGAATTAGGCTCGAATTGGCGAAGTTAGCATTTTGGCAAATTCCGGTTGATGGGTAAGATTTTGATCTGATTGTCAGAATGGAATTCCGAGAGTTGCTGTAGCTTTGTTAGGTGATTTTGGATATGTGTGCAAATTTTTAGGTCATTCGGACAACGTTTGGTCGGGTTTTTGATCGAATATGCAATTCGGAAGTTTTTAAGAAACTTAGGCTTGAATCCGATGTGATTTAATGGTTTTAGTGTTATTTGATGTGTTTTAATGATTGGAACAAGTGCGTAATATGTTTTTGGATATGTTGGTGCCTTTGGTTGAGATCCCGGGGGCCTCGGGGTGAATTCGGGTGGTTAAACGGAGAATTCAGAGTATGTTGCATGCTTGAAGTTTGCTGGTTCTGTCATTTCCGCATCTGCGGAAAAGGGACCGCATAGGCGGTTTCGCAGATGCGGCGAGGAGGTCGCAAATGCGGTGACCACAGAAGCGGTCCCTGGGGATTTAAGTCAGACCGCATAAGCGGTCATTTGGATGCATATGCGGTGACCGCAGGTGCGGTTATTTAGCCACAGAAGCAAAAACCGCTGTTGGCAGAAGGGTTTATATCATTATTTCATCCGCGGACTTATGTCATTTTTCCTCCATTGTGGAGCGATTTTAGGAGCTTTGGGCGAGAACTTTTGAGGGGTTTGACTAAGAATCGAATGGAGGTATGTTCCTTGGCCTAATTATTCTAGTTTATGGTAGAATTAACATGAGAATTGGTTAAAATTTATTAAAAAGGGGTAAAGCTAGGGCTTGAGTATTAATATTTTAAATTGGGATTTGATAGGTCATTTGAGCTCGGATTTGGGAGTTCTTGGTATGTATAGACTCGTGGCGAGACGAGGAATCCGGTAATGTAAGTTTTATAATTTTTCGACAAGCGGGCTCAGGGCTCGGGTTTTGCTAGTTTTGAGATTTTTGCTATATTGTGATTGTTTTCGATTGGGTATTGTTCCCTTGGCATACTGTGATGTATTCGCTCTGATTTTAGTTAGATTTGATGCGTGTGGAGGCCGAATTGAGAGGAAAAGGTGTCGCGAGCTTGAGTTTTTGCCAGTTCGAGGTGAGTAATACTTCTAAATAATATCCTGAGGGTTTGAAACCCCAGATTTGCATATTATAGTGCTGTATTGTGGTGACTTGCACGCCAGGTATGAGCATGGGGTAGAGCACTGTTGGGGATTATGACTTGTTCCGTCTCGGTTGTTGATTTTACTGCGTGATTGACTGAAAACTACTTGATGCTATCATGATTTGGGCTGATTGCAATGTTTTGGGCTTTGTGCCGATTATTTGAATCCTTTAGGGATTGATATCACTGTTGTTGCATTACGTTGTTTTGAGCATGGATATCCAAATGGATCGGGCTGTGCGCCGTAGCGGTCATGTGCATTGCTTTGCATTTACGCATTGGTTCCTGTTTATGCTACGTGGCATGACATTCAGCACTCTCATATCATTGGCATTCATGCTATTTCTTGCACTGTTACCAGATACCCTGGTGTTATTTGTAATGGAGTGTTGTGCCCGAGGGGCTGAGTTATATGCGGACTTGCACTATCTGATTATGCATTCAATTGCTTGAATGTTGGGAATATGATATTTTCAAAAGAGGTTTTTAACTGAGCCAGCTATTTTCTAAAGGATTTTCATGGAATTACTATTTTCTCAAGGGTCTTACTGTCGTATATAGCATGATGGAGTGCTTTACGTGTTTTCTTACTTCTCAGTTATTATTTACTCTTATTACTCATTGAGTTGGAGTACTCACTTTACTCCCTGTACCTCGTGTGCAGTTGCAGGTATTGTTCACCTGGTAGCGGGTTTTGAGCTGATTGAAGGTATCATTATTGTATCGGAGTAAGGTGACCGCTAGCGTTCGCGGCACATGATTTTCCCTTCTTTGATTTTAAATTTGATTCATGTAAATTACAGACTCTGTAGTTGTGTTCAGGCTTCTTTAGATGCTCGTGACTTGTGACACCCCGGTCGGGTTGTGTTGGGTGGTAAATGTCAGCTATTAATGCCATTAAGTCATATTATTCATTCATTTATGTTTATTAATTGTTAAAGGGGGCATTGTTGTTTTGTTGGCTGGCCTTGTCTTCACGAGAGGCGCCATCACGATCGGGTTTGGGAATTGGGTCGTGACAAGTTAGTATCAGAGCCTAGGTTACTAGGTCTCACGAGTCATGAGCAGGTTTAGTAGAGTCTCGCGGATCGGTACGGAGACATCTGTATTTATCCTCGAGGGGCTGCAGAACCTTTAGGAAAACTTCACTTTCTTGGAATTCTTTCGTGCGTACTTGATTCAGCTTGAGATATAACTCTTGAAATTCCTTCCATACGTCTGTATGCGCACGTGAGCGCTTAGTATTGTATGTTCCTTGATGTCTTGTAATTCCTCGATCGAGGGGTGAGATGTAATCCCGTGAGTTCGATGTTGGGCCAGTTTGGAGGACTTGAGGCTGGATCTTGCCTATGGGTTGAGCACTTAGGTGCTGATCGTGTGAGCAAGTGTTTTGAACTTATATGTTCGGTATTGTCGCTATTAGCCGGAATGGCGGTTTGGTATTCATGTGATGAGTATGTTAGTACTGCGAGATGTAATTATATGACTTGGTAGCAACAAAGTAGCCTGCTGGATAATAGATGAATTGTTAAGTGATTCGTTTCCTATTGTGGTTTGATGTGTAGCCCGAATATGGGCACGTGAAGAATATTTTCGTGTCTCCTAGTTGGGAAGTGAAGTACATCCCGTGTGGCGGTATGAGTTCAGACTCAGGAAGACTAAATGGCTGTGTTATGTGTATAATGGTGGAAGGTGTGCTAAAATACTAAACTGAGGCGAAACAGCTGGGTTATCTCTTGCGGAGTGTTCTTAAGGGGTACGATTCTTATGTATATTGTTAGAAGATCTCATGTGTAATTGAAAGGTACATGTTGTAATTTGAAAATTTGGGTCGCTTCAGAGAGTGGACTCAGCTGATGTTGGGATGAATGCGATGTTTGTAGAGGATTTCAGTATCCGAGGATCTGTGTTTTCATAAACTAGTAGATGATTTGATCTTAATCTCACTATAATATTGTGGCATCATTAGAGTAAAAGTATTATAGGTTATTAAATGTGTCCTGATAGATGGCTTCGAGCCAAGTTGGGGAGGTTGCTGTTGATTAGCTGATCGCACGGTTATGTGCAATGTTGTTTCTGTTTCGAGGTATGCCGGCAGATCAGTCCTGGTTGCAGAAAATGGGCCGAGGATGGCACGAGTGAAGCAAAATTTTGATAAAGTTTATATGGTGCTTCGTAGATGTGAGGAAATAATAGGATGTCTTGAGCTGTTGTTGATAAAGAATGCTCAATGTATAGAGAAGGAAGATGTTCATTTGTATTGGAATGAGATCATATCCTATGCTGTCAGAGTGCTAATAAGGCACGAGTGGTTCTGTTCGTTAAGTCAAATAATTTACAGTCGTGTAAGAGTGAATGACTCTCGAGAATGGTTTTATTATGTCCAAGATTTGGCATGTAATAATCAGGTGTCTTAAGGTTGGGTATGTGGCTAGGGACTGTGTTTTTGTTAGAAAAGATCAAAACTTGTGGTATTTTTATGATAATTATGGGATTCTATGTATCAGTATCTGGAAAGTAATGGTAACAAATTCATATTCGCGGGAAGTTCTTCAAAGTAAAGCATTCTGGAATGTGGTATTTCTGGGAAGCATTGGGAGAGTATTCGGTGGCCTATGGGGCTTAGACAGTGTGGTCTTATGTTAGAATCTCCTGTGGTGAGCCTGGATTAAGGCATTGTGATACTATAGCAAGGGAGAAATATCAAGTGGATGATGAATAAAAAGAGAAATTTGATAGACGGACTAGCTTGATAATAGACCGAATCGGTATGGTAAGGGTATGATTAATTCCTTGTATGTGTTCGAGGTAATGAGTTCGTACATGTATTTTGCAGCAAAGCTCTTGAGTTCTGACAGGTTGTTTAGCTTAGTTTAGATAGAAGGATTCAGTCCTGGCAGTTTAGCTTGTACAATGGAGTTGGCAGAGATGTTCTTGTTGGGTTTTACCTTTGTTTAAAGATGAGTATATTTCCTATGGGTATACGAAGCATGGAGTGTGTAATAATTTTTATTCTAAATGGGATCAATGAAAGTTCTCGACTAGTTGAGCGCGTCGATGTCTGCGGCGCGGAAGGGAGATAAAAGTTCTTATGTTATCCTAGTGTGGTATGGTATATGCGATATGTTGTGGAGGATTGAGATTTGTGTGTGTAAGGCTTGGTTCAGTTCGGAATGGAAAGTTATTAAATTCTTAAGCAGCATGGGCAGCTACAGGTGATTTAAGAATCGATCTTCAGACGATTAGGGTGAATGATCCTCATATGACTAAGGAAATGGTGTTTCTAATCATAGTGATTTGACGAGGGTATATATTTCAGAAAAAGAGAAATATGATTAAGTTGATGGCACTTCGGTATGGTTGAGGCATTTTCTTGATAGATCGACTGTTGATATCTGAGTCAGTTTGGTGGCACAGGGGGAATTTTAGAATATCTTTTGTGGAATGACTGGGTAATCGAGGTGTAATATGTATTTATACTACAGAATTTGGGATCAAGCATAGTAATTTGTGTGCTATGTGGAGCTGGAGACTGGGAGTTCTCATGTTCAGGCTATGTAGTAGTTGTGGATAGTGTGTATTGGTACCGTTAGCGGCTATTAGGGGTTTGGAAGCCCTAGTGGATCTTTCTTCGCTTGGTATATTAGATTTTGGATATGATATTGGGGTGTAGACTGGTTGTCTTAGTGTTGGGTTATTCTAGACCATTGTGCTATGGGTTATGTCGGAAAATGCCACCGGTTGCATGGCGAGGTGCATCAGATTATGTTATAGTAGAGTGGTTGGTATTCCAAAGATCAGCGGACGGCTGTGAAGAATTGCTTTCCTTAATATGGTCTTTGTGACGGATGTTAGTATAGAGGTTTCTACCATTGATTTGGTTCCGGTATTGAGGGACTTTTCGAATGCGTTCCTTGTGGCCGGGCATGTCGCCGGGTGAGACTATGGATTTCAGTATTTATTTGGTGTCGGGCACCGTATGGTATGGCTCCGGCATGAGTTATAGTAGTGGAAGAAGCAGCTTCAGGCTTCTTGGTAATGGGTTTGTTGGTAAGCTGATTGAGTACGTGTTTAGCTTGAGTTGGCTTGGTTATTCCCGAATTGTATTGAGGAAGGATAGGTTGATTCGATCGTTATTGAACCTGTTAGTGATCTGGGGAATCTATGAGTTGCTTTTCTGTGCTGTGAGGCGTTATGATTTTCGAACTGTGGGCACATATAGTGTGGTGCTATCGAGATTCATAGTGCAAGTTGAGTTTTGTAGCTTACAACGATAAAAGTAGATATCATTATGCACTCAGTATGCTTACGATCGATACTCGGTATTTTGTTATAATGAGCAAATTTGGCTCGATGTGCATCTCCCTATGTGAGATATTTGTGTGGATCGGGTGGCACGCCGCCACGGGTTATCTGGATCGGGTTGCATGCCGCAACAGTGTGATGTTGAGAATAGTTTTCCATATGTTACCTTGTATACCTTGCTTCCTAGTTTCTGAGGAGTTTGAGTTACAACTCTTTTGTTTGAGTCATTTGTCATGATTTGAGTATGCTCAGACCGCCTATCATTGGTGCGTGGATTATGCAAGTTGTGGCTTAGGCCTGTGATGAGGTGTCATATCACCAGAGTGGTGCGTTGAATTCTAGGTGATCATTGGAGTCATTAATGAATGCGAATAGATGTGATTTCAGCTGATTAGAGGGTTTATATCGAGGTTTGGCCCAGAAATCTGTTGTGGCATTAGTCAATAGGAAAGTGGCTTTATGTATGGGTGACCTGAGGAATGGTTACGGTTTATCGCGTGTTTTATTTATCGTTGGCAGTATATGAAAGTGTTGGAATAAGACTTTAGCTAATAAGAGGTTCCTATCGGTAATTGAGTATTGTGGGCAATTGCTGTGAATAGTGACTATCATTTCGAGTGTTGGATTGTGTGATATATTGTATGATTTCACCTGAGGTTGCAGGTGTGGGTTATTACAGCTCGTTCGGGTTTATTTTGGGTATGATTTTGGAAAGTGCAATGTAGTTCTACGGCTTATGGCCTAGATGGACTATGAAATTTCAGCTGTGTTGTATTATCGGATCTATGTAAAATAGGGTGACGTGTGATCACCCCGGGTATATGTTTGGTAAGGTCATTCAGCTATTGGTTGGCTTCTAGGACAACTCTGGGTACGCTCGAGGACGAGCGTTTGTTTAAGTTGGGGAGGATGTGATGACCCGGCCCGTCGTCTCATGTGTTATTGCTCAGTTTCCCCCATTTCATGCTTCTTCATGTTTCGTCATCGGTATGTGGTGTGTTAGAGTTGATTTGGATTGGTTTTGATAAGAAATGAGACACTTAGTCTCTTTAAGGAAAGCTTAAGTTGGAAATGTCAACCGGACGTTGACTTATGAGTTAGAGGACTTGGATGTGATTTCTGGAGATTTGGTTAGCTTCGGGGGATGATTTGTAACTTAGGATCGTGATCGGAATTGATTTTGGAGGTCCGGTATAGAATTAGGCTCGAATTGGCGAAGTTAGCATTTTGGAAAATTCCAGTTGATGGGTGAGATTTTGATCCGAGGGTCGGAATGGAATTCCGAGAGTTGTTGTAGCTTCGTTAGGTGATTTTGGATATGTGTGCAAATTTTCAGGTCATTCAAACTTTGTTTGGCCGGGTTTTGATCTAATGTGCAATTCGGAAGTTTTTATGAAACTTAGGCTTGAATCCGATGTGATGTAATGGTTTTAGTGTTATTTGATGTGTTTTAATGATTGGAAAAAGTGCGTATGATGTTTTTGGATATGTTGGTGCCTTTGGTTGAGATCCTGGGGGCCTCGGGGTGAATTCGGGTGGTTAAACAATTCGAAGTTTGTTGCATGCTTGAAGTTTGCTGGTTCTGTCATTTCCGCATCTGCAGAAAAGGGACCGCATAGGCGGTTCCGTAGATGTGGCGGGGAGGTCGCAAATGCGGTTCCTGGAGGCTTGGCAATTTCTGCAATAGCGGACAAAAGTCCGAAAATGCGGTGACCGCAGAAGCGGTCCCTAGGGATTTAAGTCAGACCGCATAAGCGGTCATTTGGATGCATATGTGGTGACCGCAGGTGCAGTTATTTAGCCGCAGAAGCGAAAATCACTGTTGGCGGAAGGGTTTATATCATTATTTCATCCACAGACTTATGTTATTTTTCCTCCATTATGGAGCAATTTTGGGAGCTTTGGGCGAGAATTTTTGAGGGTTTTGACTGAGAATCGAATGGAGGTAAGTTTCTTGGCATAATTATTCAAGTTTATGGTAGAATTAACATGAGAATTGGTTGAAATTCATTAATAAAGGGTAAAGCTAGGGCTTGAGTTTTAATATTTCAAATTGGGATTTGATAGGTCATTTGAGCTCGGATTTGGGAGTTCTTGGTATGTATGGACTCGTGGCGAGACGAGGAATCCGGTAATGTGATTTTTATAATTTTTTGAGAAGCGGGCTCGGGGCTCGGGTTTTGCTAGTTTTGAGATTTTTGCTATATTTTGATTGTTTTCGATTGCGTATTGTTCCCTTGGCATAGTGTGATGTATTCGCTCTAATTTTGGTTAGATTTGATGCGCGCGGAAGCCAAATTGAGAGGCAAAGGCATCGCGAGCTTGAGTTTTCGCAAGTTCAAGGTGAGTAATACTTGTAAATGATATCCTAAGGGTTTGAAACCCCAGATTTGCACATTATAGTGCTATATTGTGGTGACTTGCACGCCAGGTATGAGCGTGGGGCAGAGCACCATTGGGGATTGTGACTTGGTCCGTCCCAGTTGTTGATTTTACTGCGTGCTTGACTGAAGACTACTTGATGCTATCATGATTTGGGCTGATTGCAATGTTTTGGGCTTCGTGCCGATTATTTGAATCCTTTTGGGATTGATATCACTATTTTTGCATTACTTTGCATATTATTTGATCTCAGTCCAAGGTTCTAAATACTGTTTTGCAAACTCAGCCATCTTTTTAAGATTTGAAAACATAAATGATATTTTACTGACGTTTTGAGATGAGAACTGCTATTTTACTATTGCCCAAGGGGCTTATGTGCATTTCTGGACTGAGCATGGACCGGGCTGCGCACCGCAGCAGTGTTATGTGTGCATTTCTGAACTGAGGATGGATCAGGCTGCGCGCCACAGCAGTGTGATATTGATATTGCGCTTGGGCTGTAGGAGCCCTCCGGAGTCTGAACCCCCAAAGTGAGCGCGGATACCCAAATGGATCGGGCTGCGCGCCGCAGCGGTCATGTGCATTGCTTTGCATTTATGCATTGGTTCCTGTTTATTCTACGTGGCATGACATTCAGCACTCTCATATCATTGGCATTCATGTTATTTCT
The DNA here is from genome assembly GCA_026770625.1 of Nicotiana glauca. NCBI lineage: Eukaryota > Viridiplantae > Streptophyta > Magnoliopsida > Solanales > Solanaceae > Nicotiana > Nicotiana glauca. Next base: position 164,111 of record MU666280.1, on the reverse strand, counting down.
TGCACTATTACCAGATACCCTGATGTTATTTGTAATTGAGTGATGTGCCCGAGGGGCTGACTTATGTGCGGACTTCCAATATCTGATTATGCATTCCATTGCTTGAATGTTGGGAAAAGGATATTTTCAAAAGAATTTTTTAACTGAGCCAGATACTTTCTAAAGGATTTTCATGGAATTACTGTTTTCTCAAGGGTCTTACTGTCCTATATAGCATGATGGAGTGCTTTACGTATTTTCTTACTGCTCAGTTATTATTTACTCTTATTACCCATTGAGTCGGAGTACTCACTTTACTCCCTGCACCTCGTGTGCAGTTGCAGGTATTGTTCACCCGGTAGCGGGTTTTAAGCTGATTGAAGGTATCACTATTGTAGCGGAGTAAGGTGACCGCCAGCGTCTGCGGCACCTGATTTTCCCTTCTTTGATTTTAAATTTGATTCATGTAAATTACAGACTCTGTAGTTGTGTTCAGGCTTCTTTAGATGCTCGTGACTTGTGACACCCCGATCGGGCTGTGTTGGGTGGTAAATGTCGGCTATTAATGCCATTAAGTCGTATTATTCATTCATTTATGTTTATTACTTGTTAAAAGGGGGCATTGTTGTTTTGTTGGCTGACCTTGTCTTCACGAGAGACGCCATCACGATCGGGTTAGGAAATAGGTCGTGAAAAACAATGATGTCAATATTGCATTAAATCGTGAATTTCTACCAACATGATTTTTATCAAATAGAAGGAAACATGTAAACTATTATTCCTTTTTGTGGGAAATTTCCCAAATTCCTTTTCCGTTATTTTTCCAACATTCTCAAGCCATGAAGAGGCAATAACAACTTTAATAAGTTCAAGAAAGCAATACAAGCATGCGCAAATCATGCCGAGGTCGAAGGTCTGCTCCAAAAGAAATGTAAACTGTGCACTGCCGAGGGTCGAACGGCTTGAACCATAGATGCATCTATTACCCCGCTCGCGAACTATCCATGCGACGCGGTCAACATAAAATAAACAATCACCCTGCTCGCAAATCAATCATGCGATGCAGGTTCACATAAAAATACATGCTCAAATAGCCAATTAAGGATTTACCAGGGCGCATTTTTCCAATTAAAAGCCAGTCCACTTTTTAACAATCTAAGAAATTAAAGTTTAATCCTTTTTGAAATTCATTTACTAATTCAATGCGATCTAAGCAATCCAAGCTATCAATGAGCTTACAATTAATCGAAGTATAACTTGCTTTTGGGTCCTAACTACCCGGACAATAGCATTGTAGACATGTAATTTTTGATCCTCCCCAAGATTTTTCATATTTTAGCATGTAAATATTTAATTTAGGCCTAATAGCGCTATTTTGATTCATTTTGATGCTTTTACTTTATTTTAGTAGAAAAATAAAAATTACAAAAAAAAAAATTTAGTTTATGTATTTTTCACAAATTTTTTTTTTAAAAAAATAATACAAAAATAGTACCTTATTTTTTTTTATATAATTTCAAAAATACAAAAATAGTTTCATGTTTAGTTTAATTAATTAGAATTAGTTTTGACATGATGTTGTATTTCTATCTTATTTTAAAACACATTGTGTAGTCTAGGGACCCTTTTAGACTCTTATTTAGGACAAAAAATAAATAAAAAGACCCTAAGGACTTAACACAAAAAGGACCTAGGGACTAATTGGCAAATACACAAAAAAGACCTTAGACCTAATTCCATGTATATAACCTAATGCCTAAGTCTTGAAAAGGGGGATAGAAGCGCCGTTTTCTGGAATGGAGACGATCCTAGATCTAAGAATGAGTGAAAACAAACGTTGAGCTCGTCCTTCTTCCAAAAACTTGGAGAGATACTGCTGCGCCAAATGGCTTCAAAATGACCTACGGACCTTTGAATTCACTTCTGATCGCGCCCCCAACTCCAGAATCACCATACGAAGCTATTTGTGGTCTCGGAATCTCAAACGAACATTGATAACACTGAAATGCACTTCAATCCAAACTTATGAAATTTCTTCTAAAATGCTAACTTCCTCAATAGGCACCAAAACACTCCTGGATTATCCAAAACCCGAAACGGGCATACGCCCAAGTCCGAAATCATCATATGAACCTGCTGGAACTTTCAAATCCTGATTCCGAGGTTGTTTACTCAAAAATTTAATTCTTTCAACTTTAAGCCTCCGAAATGAGAATTCTCTTTCCAAATCAACTCCGAACTTCCCGAAACTCAATTCCGACCATGCGTACAAGTCGTAATACCTGAAATGAAGCTGCTCATGGCCTCAGATTGCTGAACGATACACTAGGGCTCAAAATGACCGGTCGATTCGTTATATTCTCTACCACTTAAACAGACGCTCGTCCTCGAACGTGCTGAGAACTACACTAGAGTGGTCTGAAATTGCTGTTTAACTTTTCATGCACCTTCCCATGCTACCAAAACTCAGTTGAGTACATTAACTCGATCAATACTGAAGATATTCTCTTTTATTCAAGTAGATACGCCTTAAAATCAATTCCAACATTCGAAATTCTATATCCAACCCGTTTCCACCATAAGATAGCCATATTAATCACTTCACGTTGTACCCAAACATGGCTGCATAACTTTGTCGAGTTCGCACCTAGCATCACTTTATTCACTGAATCACAATAACCTTTTTCTAATCAACTTAGTCAAAATCCTACTAGTCTGATGCTCCCATTGCACCCCATGACATACCCAGGTCTTACTCTAACTTTTACAATACCGCCACAATAGAAGAGATTTGCAGAAATTCATAACCAACTGCCAAATCAATAATCCATTGGGTTTATACTTCTGTCAAGAACCATCACTGCATTCTAGGCCGAATAATGGCCTTAGCTCCTTAATGTTCTTCATATACTCGGATTGCACGGATCTTAAAACCAATAATCTCATCTCACCTAGTACGAACTACAAGCAATATTCTACCTCGGACATGATCAAAAGTCTCACATGATGCCACAATATGCCAATAGGCTACCGATTCGAACTCGATACAAGGAAGAAGAAAAATGAACTATGAAAAGGAGATCTAATTACCCCGCTCGCAAATCATACCTGCGACGTGGGCAACATACTAAACAGACACTGCGCTTGCGAATCATAAATGCAACGCGGGTTCACAGCTAATACGAGCTCTCCTCCAAAAAAAATAGGAAACAAAACACATAAAGGCAGATATAGGGAACTGTACTCAGCATCATAATGTTACGGCGCGCAATCCGATCCAAATAACATACCTATAGTGGCGTGCCACCCGATCTACACATAGATCTCATATAAGGAGATGCACGTCGAGGTAAATTTGCTCATTAAAATAAAATACTGAATTTTGGTCACAAGCACGCTAGGTGCATAATACCATTTCTGAGGGATCAGATAGCGCTATAGGCTACAAAATTCAAGCACAACTGAGGTGCGATATACAATCTAAATCTCAAGAGCCATTTTGCTCATATAATATCATTTCTACGTGGATCCTCATCACAAAAGCAGTTCACCAAGCCGTCTCACAACTCGCACATCGCAATACATCATTACATAAAATTTCTAATGACCACATAACACCTCGACCATTCTTCCATAAGGAGCGCTTTGCTGAAATGAACATAATTGGCCTGGCATAGAGCCCATATCCACATTTAGATCCATCCACCAACCTTAAGTCGATCCTGATCGTATCAAACTAAGCCAATAACCCTTCGAAGGTCCATACTAATTTCCCTCTTCTCATAACACACAAGAACACCCGTCAGAACTGGAATACTCATTCACAGTCCACAATTCAGTAACTGAGTGCCCTCCAAGCATATATTCTCAATTTATCGATATCATCACAAATCCCCATACTGGGTTTAAATGTTTAATCAATCAAGTGACCACATGTCACACTTATACAATCTTCCTGTGGGATGTGCTCCCACAACCTTTCAAAACATATAACAGGTCCGTACAACCCAACCACCGGCCGCACCAACGCTGAAAAGCGATCAAGAATCATTAACCATGACACAAGCCTTTCTTACAAAACACCGATCTCAGGTGACGCTGAAGACAATACCCACTTACTTTTAACATCGAAACTCCCTTCTTGCTCATCCGATCTTGTGATATACTTGTCCACACTGAACTGCCACCTTGATTCTCACTTCAAATTCCATACTACTCACTACACCCGACATGCCAATGTACGATAGGACATGATTCTTACCATAACTCCGGAACCACTAATAGGTCAACACTTCATCATATAAAAGCTTTTCACTGAACTCACTTTAGGAGAAACAGAGCAACACACAGGCAAATTCTTATAACCGTAGAACATGCAAACATCTAGGTAGTGGTCTAAGGCACCATAGCCCTTTCGGAATCCGCTTCCACATAACAAGCCATAATAGAAGAATGCTCCTAAATAATATCAACAACGGCGGCTGACAAGCCTTTTACGCACCGTCACAAATCACTTGCATAACTTGGTCACACGGAAGGAACTGATCTCCACCACCAATATGCCAACTCAATTATGGCTAGCCAATCTATCTTCATCCAATTTATCCTTGATTGCCATCGAAACAATAATAACCCCATCCGACACTTACCATACTCTATCCGCACTAACCCCAAGTGACCTTGAATCGCGAGACCATGCTGTCTCAAATCCCACAAAATATTTTCACACCTCCTAATTGCTACATTGCAAGCCAAAAACATTACAGAACATTCTATGCCTCTTCTCATAGGCTGTTAACAAGCTTGATTCCTACTCGTAACCATACGCTCAAAATTATTAGGCATCACACCTCATCTTGTGAATTTACCATGACCACTATTGAGAGCCATCCGCTCTGACTTTGCCCCAAATATAATCAACTCCATGAGTCTTCCATCACATGGATACCCCCTTGGTGAAGAACCCGTCAAATCACTTCCCTTGGGACCCGCATCTATACAAGTCAAAATCCTAAATCTTTCCCTAAGTCTGAACATGGGCCAATAGGGCCAATGATAGACCACCTTTAATACTTCCTTTACTTAATTTACCACTTATGGCCCTTTCCCATAGCTGAAATACCCCGTCGATATGCTAATAGTCAAAAATCTCGCAAGTAGTTAACCATGCAACCCAATCATAAGCGGTGGTACTCTCCCACTTAGCATGAAGCTATTATTTCACAAATCTGGAATTCACCTGTCCTCTTTATCTCTTATTGACATAACCTCGCACAATTAACCACCAAAGTTCTTGAAATCTTTCTGTAAAACCCCTTCTTATATCCTGACTCATCAAACATATTTGTACAACCGATTCCTTTGCTATATAACCGATAGAATTCTTCACAGAAGCCTCGCCAACCACGCGACCGCTAACCTGCTCACTTGGGTAACCCATCTATAAGAGTTCTCCCCGGCATCTTCCAACGCACTTGCACAGGGTACAATAACTACGACATCAATAAACCATCCTGAGTCTGAGCGCACTCTCCAACTGCATAGGTCCATTTACCCCTCGTGGACATTATTTAAATGTGCGAAAACAACCTTCCAATTTGAAGTTATGCTGTATCCTTCTTTCTTTTAGGCAGCTCCTTTTCGTTATATCAAACCTCCTGACGCATAATAGCCCATACTTCAAATTAAATCCGTAGACCCTAATCATCAATCACTAACATTCTCAATCACTCCAAACTCTCCTTAAGGCACATGGTCATCCCACTGTAAAGCCCATATGCAACTCCGCCACTCTCCCACTTTGGCGGAACTCATCCCCTTAATCGACTACTCGACCTTCGCTTCATATACCTGGTCTTTTTATAATTTTGAACACCGCCTGACGCTTGCCACATGTCATTCCTCGTCCTTTATATGGGCTTTTTATATTTTTGATATTTAGTGGCCGTCTTAAATAAAATCTAACTTTGTGGCACTTGAACCCACCGTTGCTGCTAACTTTAAACCTTTCCGAAGGTCATCTTTATCGAACCGTCAATATTAGAAATACTTATTCAATTTTGAACCACCGCACCTTGCGATATCCGACAGTTGCATCTCCAATACTATTTTGCAACATCTTGACCCAAAGGCGAATTATAGTAGATCATAACACCGACAAACTTAGTACGTTCAATTAGGGCCATGACACCCCATCACAGAAGAAAGCTCCACCACGCCTAAAAATACCAAGTCTCATTACTTCCACTAGCCCACGCCTGACCATCCTCGATTCGATTGCCTTTCCCCCCGCCAGGAATAAAATACTGAATCTCTTGATTATGTACTGAGTAAACCTCCCTTCAAGTCATTCACTGCCCCGATACGTAGGCAAACATCCTACCATTATAACAATACTACCGAACGATTGTTTATAAGCATCCTAGCAACTTGTGCCTAACCTCAGAGCTCTTAGAAGTACCGTTGCTGAGCTTGAAACAATAAAATACCCTTCAACAAGGAGACGATAATAGTCCAATCAAGTATACGGGGAGAAACATCCCACACCACATTCGTAGTGCCATTACAATTCTTCAATTCTCGATTTATAACAAGCGCTTCACGTCACATAAGATTGAGTAGGAAAGAAACAAACACATAAGCCTCACAGGAATCAAATCGCACGATAAGGAATCAAGAAGAGAAGTACTCCTAACAATCTTGCAGCCTCCCGAGGATAAGTACAGACGTCTCCTTAAAGATCGGAGAGACTCTACTAGACTTGCTCATGACTCGTGAGACCCTAGGAACCTAGTGCTCTGATACCATGTTTTCACGACCCAAAATCCACTAAGGGTCAAGGTGGCATTGGACACTGCTATCAGGCAAGCCAACCAAATTATTTAATCAAAATCTCGTTTTAATAATTTTGAGATCTAGGATTTTCCTTCCGTATTTAGTAATTTAAAAGATAATACTCTCAAACCAAATTTAAATGATAAACAGTTAATACAAATACTTCAAACCATCCCAGAACCCAGTGTCACAAGTGCATGAACATCTACTAACAAGGAGATAAAATACAACATCTGCCCGGAATACAGTGGACGGGAAGTAAATATAGTATACTTGAATGGACTGTACTAGCTGCGGCCGTCTCGAATAATGCAGCTCATCTAGTCCCTGAATCATCCGTGCTGCTATGCTGAGTAGGCCGCTAGAGTTACATATACCTCTGCAACAAAAATGCACAGAAGTGTAGTATGAGTACTTAAATAACGTGTACTCAATGAGTATCCCGCCTAATCTCGAAGAAGTAGAGACAAAATGGTTAAATTCGACACTTACTAGTGGTCTAATAATGATGTCAATATCGCATTAAATCGTGAATTTCTACCAATATGATTTTTATCAAATAGAAGGAAACAAGTCAACTATTATTCCCTTTTATGGGAAATTTCCCAAATTCCTTTTCCATTATTTTCCCAATATTCTCAAACCATGAAGAGGCAATAACAACTTTAATAAGTTCAAGGATGCAATACAAGCATGCACAAATCATGCCAAGGTCGACGACCCGCTCCAACAGAAATGTAAATAGTGCACTATCGAAGCGGCTCGAACCATAGATGCATCTATTACGCAGCTCGCGAACTATCCATGCAACATGGTCAACATAAAATAAACAATCACCCTGCTCGCGAATCAATCGTGCGACGCAGGGTCACATAAAAATACATGCTCAAATAGCCAATTAAGGATTTACTAGGGAGCATTTGTCCAATTAAAAGCCAGTCCTCTTTTTAACAATTTAAGAAATTAAAGTTTAATCCTTTTTGAAATTCATTTACTAATTCAATGCGATCTAAGCAATCCAAGCTATCAATGAGCTTAGAATTAATCCAAGTATAACATGCTTTTGGGTCCTAACTACCCGGACAATAGCATAATAGTAGCTACGCATGGACTCTCGTCACCTCGTGTGTACATAGCCCCCACAAATAGGAGCACATAATCAATTTTTCACCTATGGGGACAATTCCCTCTTACAAGGTTAGAAAGGATACTCACCTCGCTCCGAAGATCCATAACCAGCATTCCACGCCCTTCCAAAGACTCGAATCGATGCACAACTCTCCAAAACTAGCCAATAATTATGTAAATCCATTAATATATTCTAAGGTACTCCTTATAATCCAATTCCTAACCCCGATCGAAAAGTGAACAAAAATGCCCTCGGGCCCACGTGCCCGGAATTTGAAATTGTTCGGAGATAAAAATTACCCATGAACTCACGAACTCAATTATATGATTTTCTCTCAATTTCATCCCCAAAATCGTGGCTAAATTCCAAGAATATTAATTCCCCAGGTTTTCCCTCAAACCCCAAGTTTTTCTACAAATTCATGCTTAAATCCTTACATAATTGATGTATTTAACTCAAAATAGGTGGGGGCAACTTACCTTATCATTGATGAATAAAATCCTCTCTTGAAACCCCTCCAAGAATCGCCCAAGCCAAGAAAATATGAGAGGAAATGGTTAAAATCCGACTTTTAAAACCCCTCTGCCTTCAGCTATTTTTGCACCGGCGGTCCTTTGACCGCTTCAGCGGTTCTGTAGGTGTGGTCCAAATACCGCTTCTTCGGTTCCCATCAAGCTCCCCTTTTTTGCTTCTGCGGCTCCCCCTCCACAGGTGCGATCCCGCATCTGCGGAAAAATGAACGCATCTACGGTCCCAGCCTAGCCGCCCCGTTCCGCTGCTGTGATGCCTTTGCCGTAGGTGCAGTCCCGCTTTTGCGTAAATTTGACTGCATCTGCGGTCCCTTCTCTTCAAGCCCAAAACCACTTCTGCGGTTGAAGTGTTGCATTTGCGAACCCGCATCTGCGGTCCAAAAATTGCAGATGCGGTTATGATAACAACCAGCAAACCTCAGCCTCTAAAAATCCCATTTTTTATCCGTTAACCACCAGAAATCCATCCGAGGCCCCCCGGACCTCAACCAAACTTACCAACAAATCTCAAAACATATTACGGACTTGCTCAAGGTCTCAAACCATATCAAACTACGCCAAAACCACGAATCGACCTCCAATCCAAGCTTTATGAACTTTAGAATTTCAAACTTCTACTTTCGATGTTTAAACCCATCAAATCACGTCCGATTGACTTCAAATTTTGCACGCAAGTCATATTAGACATTACGGACCTACTCCAACTTTCGAAATTGGATTCTGACCCTGATATCAAAAAGTCCACTTCCGGTCGAGCTTCTAAAAAACCTTCAAATTTCTATCTTTAGCCAAATGGTTTCAAAATGACCTAGGGACTTTCGAATTCACTTCCGATCGCGCCCCCAACTCCAGAATCACTATACAGTTCTATTCGAAGTCTTGGAATCTCAAACAGACATTGAGAACACTGAAATGCACTTCAATCCAAACTTATGAAATTTCTTCTAAAATGCTACCTTCCTCAATAGGCGCCAAAACACTTTCGGATTATCCGAAACCCGAGCCGGACATACGCCCAAGTCCAAATAATCATGCAAACCTGCTGGAACCTTCAGATCCTGATTTCGAGGTAGTTTACTCAAAATTCCCATCATAGTTAATTCTTTCAACTTTAAGCCTCCGAAATGAGAATTCTCTTTTCCAAATCAACTCTGAACTCCCCGAAACTCAATTCTGACCATGCGTACAAGTTGTAATACCTAAAATGAAGCTGCTCATGGACTCAGACTGCTGAACGACGTGCTAGGGCTCAAAACGACCGGTCGGGTCGTTACAACTTTACTAAAATTCAATAACAAAAAACCTTTCCAAACATGCTCTAAGAGTTTAAATATTTGAGCTTCATATTATTGGGACTGTGCTTAGCATGGGCTCAGTATATACACACATGACACCCTGCTCAAAATTTATAAGCCAAACACAAATAGGGGCATTTGCATTTATACTTGCTTTTTGGGGCACATTTTAACTTGTGCCCGCTTTGCAAAAAATATTTACAAACGTACTCACTTTTTTGCATAACTTCAGCATAAGGGGCTAAAGTAGCAAAGGCAATCATGCAAAACTTCAGCATTCTAGTAGAGGGGACTGAAATTTTTGTTTCTGTAACTGGCGAACTTCAGCTCTAGAGTTGAAGTTTTTATTTTGTAACTGGAGAACTACAGTTCTAGAGCTGAAGTTTTTGTTTGTAACTGGTGAATTTCGGCTCTAGAGCTGAAGTTTTAGCCTATTTACACCATGAGTGTAATCCTCCCCTTATTCATAATGATGAAAATCGTTGGTCTCATAGTGCCTTTTAGTTGGTCAAACATATGGAAGGGAAGAAAAATAAGCAGTAACAGATTGATACCATAATTACATAAACCTCATAAGTTGAAATATAATTGAACTTCGAAGTACAAACTAATAGATATCCGTATACCAACTTTCCCAAAGCACTGCATTAAGAAATAAAAATTAATCTAGCAATAATTAGGATAACAGAAGAATTAACTTACTGCAATACTGGAAGTCGCGGGATTTAGCTGAAGATAGAGGCTAACATGATCCTAATTGGTCAAACAAATGGAATGATAGTAGTGTTAGAGAATTAATCATAGTGCCTTTCGGTTGTTAATAAAAGAAGAAGAAGAAAAAAACGAAAGAGGAGAATGAGGAGGAGAAAGGGGCTGAAGTTGTTTAAAAACTAGGTACAGGTTAAAACGTTTTTAAAAAATGGGCATAGGTTAAATGAGGGCGACAAAAAAAGCGCACCCTGCAATTTTTACACACAAATACAACAACAATTGAAATATTTTAACAGAAATAGGGGTTGGACTGTTGGACCTTGGTGGGGAAATGGAAACTTAGGCTGGGCTTTATGAAATATTTCGGTATACCCAAGTACAGAAAATTCAATACCGATAACCGTATCGAAGTATCTAACTTCTAGAAAAATTATATCGAATTTGTCACGACCCGAAATTTTTACCATCAGAACTGTGATGGTGCCTAACATAGTACTCGCTAGGCAAGCTAACGTAAAAAATTATTTCATCTTTTTCTTTTATCTTTTAACAATTTACATATTAACAAAAGTAAATCAAAGGAATAAATATGGAAGAATAGAATTTAACAGATTATCTCTATAGTAATAATGAAACCGTAATAAACTCCTCCCTGAACTGGTGTCACAACTCACGGACAGTCTACGAATACTACAAATAATGGTCTGAACAAAGAAATGTAAATCTGTTTCGAAAGTAGATAAAAAAAAACAAAAAAAGGATAGAAGGGGACACCTGGACCTGCGGACACTTGCAGGACTACCTTGGTCTCCACTGGACTGAAGGCAGCCACCCAAGCTCTACTCGCAAGGTCCAACATCGAGATCTGCACAGAAAGTGCAGAGTTTGGTATCAGTACAATCGACCCCATGTACTGGTAACTGTCGAGCCTAACCACGGTGAAGTAGTGACGAGGCTAGGACAAGACAAACATCATAAGCATGTGCAGTTAAACAACATACTAACAGACAAACAATAATAGAAGCTAAACAAAAATTAACGGGAAGGGGAAACATGCTATGGGGGTACCAGAATAAGGAATCACTGTATTAACGGGAATTAAACAATTAATGCACTTGAATAAATAACAACAAATAATCATAGCAAACATAAAATGCACGGCATTTCCCTTCGTTCTTTTACTCTAAATCCTCAACATGCAATCAATAATAGAAATGTGCACGGAATCACCCTTCGTACTTTATCACTCTTCCTAACCATATGAATAATAGAATTGTGCACGACATCACCATTCGGGCTTTATCTCTCTTCTTTACCGTATACATCAACATAAATGTAAATGTGCACGGCATCACCCTTCATGCTTTATCTCTCTTTCCTCACCCAAACAGTAGAAACAATAACATCCCGGTAAACAAATCAACAATAGAAACAATAACATCCCGACAAGGGAATCAACTATAACCAATCTCTTTTCAATAGTTAACTTTACAAAATAAGTCTCAACTTAAGTCAATACTCAACAATGATAAATTACCAAGAAATTATCATAAGTCTTGTACAACATGGATAATCATCAATTTAAGCATGAATTGTGCATAAGAAGAGTCATAACAGTCACAGTACAAGACTCACTTGCATGCTTGACACCAACGTATAGATAATCGTCACCACACCTATACGTCGTACTCAACACTAACATGTATAAAATAAGACAATGACACATATTCCCTCAAGCTAAGGTTAGACCAAACACTTACCTCGATTCCACGGTCAAAACATCAAGCCTCAATTACCACTTTTCCTTTGATTTCCACTTCAAAACCGCCCGAATCTAGGCACAATTAACTAACTAATATCAATTAACGTTAAATGAACCAATTCTAATGCATGAGTATAGATTTTCTAATGTTTTCTCCAAAATCAAAAACCAACCTCGGGCCCACTTGGTCAAAACTCGAAGTTCGAACCAAAACCCGACTACCTATTCACCCATGAACCCAAATATGTAATTGGTTTTGAAATCCGACCTCAATTTGAGGTCTAAATCTCTAAATTTTAAAATTCCTAAATTCTAGCTAAAAGCACCCAATTTCCCATGAAAACCCCTAGATTTTGAGATGAAATCATGTAAAAAATTGAAATAGATTGAAAAAAATGATTTAGAAATCGTTTACCTATGATTTGGGGAAGAACACTCCTTTGGAAAGTCGCCTACGGTAGCTTAGGGTTTGAAAATTTAAGAAATGGGTTCAAAATCCCGTCCAAATGATGTTTTGATCAGGTACATGTCGATGCCCCCTCTTTCTCACGAAATCGGGTTTATGACATTTCGGAAGACAACTCGTTCCGTTTTGAAAATTGGGTTTTTTGAATTAAAGAGTCGCCACTGAATGATTAAGTGCATTAGGAAACTAAGAGAAAATTTGATTTGGAAAACCAGAGATTGGATAAGGGCTCAAAATTATCCCGAGGGGAAGGTGTTAAACACCCCTCGAGATCCACTAGTGTGGTTCCCGGCCATACTATAATTGTGACTTTAAGTGCAAACAACAAGTAGACAAGTAATAATTACAAATATGAGGGGGGTTTTCACATAATTGTTGCAGGTAATTGAAGTTAAAAGAAGTTAAAGAAGCTGAAATTGGAGAAAAAGCAGTTTTGAAATCCTGAATAAAATAAACAAGTAAGGGGGGGGGGGTCCTAGGTTTATAAATAATATGGATCACCCCACACAACACCCGGTAACCATTTATGCACGTGGTGTTATCGCGTGGTCATCATATCCATATCTACTCTTTCCCACCCCGTTAAGTTATTAAACACGGAATAGTCTCGCTTTACTTATTGCATGCTATTACTCGCCCAAATCCTATCAGTCCCAGAGGCATTTGGGACTACTAATCAAAAAGGGAAGAGGTATGGGGTTTTATAGTTTTTAAAGGACAAAATTCTAAGGTGACAATCAAAACATATGTGACAAGCATGGGGAAGCACATAAATAAATAAGGCCCAAACAAACCTCCTTAAAACAAAGAGAAGCATATAGTTTTAGCATGTCTTTCAGATACTGATTAAGGTCTGAGTAAACTTAAGAGTCAAGGAGGCTGATTGGTTTATTGCACATTTCAGATAAGAAACTGAAATCTGACCTGCCTGCTGGTTGGAATTTATAGAGTCTGATTCTATTAACTAATTTACCTTATAGCTTGCCTAAGTGAAACCTATAGGCATGGTATCTAAATACGAGAGAAAGATACTGATTTCAAAAGCAGATTTATTAACAGCAGGAGCATAAGTTCTACAAGCGTTTAAGCACTGTTGTTACTAATTTAATCTTATAAACGAGTTGAGGGATTCAGATTGGTTGATTACTCCTATAGGCATGCTTTCTTAGCGTGACTGATTTTCCTTTATGGAAACACAGAAATCCTATGGGCATGGTGTCTAGAATACTGCTTTTGTTATTTAAACCTATATATCATTTTCCTAGTGATGGATACGTATGTAGAATTCAGGAAGCCCTATAAATATGCTCTCTATATGATAGGCAAAAATGCGACATCCTATAGACAGGTTCTCTATATGAGATGCAGAAATGCAGAAGCGACTGATATGATATATTGTAACGACCCAATCAGTTGTTTTGAACTCTAACACGTCATTCAGCAATCTGGGGCCATGAACAGCTTCATTTCAGGTATTATAACTTGTACGCGTGGTCGGAATTAAGTTTCGGGAAGTTCAAAGTTGATTTGGAACGAGAATTCTCATTTTGGAAGCTTAAAGTTGAAATAATTAACTAGGATTAGAATTTTGAGTAAACTTGGAATCGGGATCTGAAGGTTCCAGCAGGTTCGTATGATGGTTTCGGACTTGGGCGTATGCCCGGATCGGGTTTTGGATGACCCGGGAGCGTTTTGACGCCTGTTGTGGAAAGTAGCGTTTTGAAAGGAATTTCATAAGTTTGGGTTGAAGTGCATTTCAATGATATCGACGTCTGTTTGAGATTCTGCATCTGTGAACAGCTCCGTATGGTGATTTTGGAGTTGGGAGCGTGATCAGAAGTGAATTCGGAGGTCCATAGGTCATTTTGGAGTCATTTGGCTAAAGATAGAAATTTGAACGTTTTTGAGAGGTTTGACAGGAAGTGGAGTTTTTGATATCGGGGTCAGAGTCCAATTTCGAAAGTTGGAGTAGGTCCATAATGTCAAATAGGACTTGTGTGTAAAATTTGGGGTCAATCGGACGTGATTTGATAGGTTTCGAAATCGAAAGTAGAAGTTTGAAATTTTAAAATTCATTAAGCTTGAATTAGAGTGATTTTCATGGTTCTAGCATTGTTTGATGTGATTTGACGCTTTGGGCAAGTCCGTGTTATGTTTTTAGACTTGTACGAGTGTTTGGCTTGGAGCACCGGGGGCTTGGGTGAGATTCGGGATAGCTACAGAGTGATTTGCTAAGAATAGGAATTGCTGGTAATGGTATGATCGCAATTGTGATGTATTGGTCGCAATTGCGACCTCGCATTTATGAGGTTCCATTCACATTTGTGAACCTGGGCTGCTGCGTGGAGGATCGCATATGCGAGGGTGGGGTTCGCATTTGCGAACCGGGGCTGTTGCGTGGAGGATCACATTTGCGAGGGTGGGGCTCGCATTTACAAACCTAGGCCGTTGAGTGGGGGATTTCATTTGCGAGGGGGGCCATCGCATTTGCGATGCTTTCCTCTTCGCATTTGCGAGGATTGTGTCACAAATGCGACCAAGTCGGGGGAAGCTGGGCCTCGCATTTGCGGAACTTTTGTCGCAAATGCGACTTCGCAATTGCGAGCCTGGAGTCGCAAATGCGACTTCTGCGTCTGGTTCATTGGCTTTTATTCCGAGACTTAGCCCATCTCCCTCATTTTCCACTTGGCCTTAGGCGATTTTTGAAAGTATTTGAAGAGGGATTCCATCACCATCAAAGAGGTAAGTAATTTCCATACATCTTAAGTTAAATACATAGATTAGGGGTAGATTAACATGTGAAAATTTGGGAAAATCAAGGGTTTTAGATGAAAAACCTAGAATTTGATAAAAGCAATATTTAACCACGAAAATTGTTAGGGAATGGAGTAAAATCATATATTCTTGATCCTTAAGTTATGGGTAACAATATTCTTAAAAAATTTCCGGAATCCTGGCATGTGGGCCAGGGGATGAATTTTAGGAATCTTGCATTAAGGATTGGGAAATTGGTTTAATAATTAGGATATTAACTTTTAAGCAGGTATTGACTAGTTCTTACCGTGTAAGAGGTAATTGTCCCCATATGTGAGTTAATTAGTTATGTTCTCCTATTTGTGGGGGCTACGTACGCACAAGGTGACGAGAGCCCGTGCGTCACAACTATTATTCTATTGTCCGGGTAGTCTAGGACCCAAAGACATGCTATACTTGGAATAATTGCAATCTTATTGACAACTTGTACTTCTTAAATCACATGGAATTAGTAAATGAATTTCTAAAAGGATTAAACTCCATTTTCTTAAATTGTTAAAAGAGAATTCGCTTTTATTTGAATAAATGTTCCCCGATAAATTCCTAATTGGCTATTTGAGCATGTATTTTGATGCGTACCTGCATCACACGTATGATTCACGAGCAGGGTATTGGTTTATTTTATGTTGACCGCGTCGCAAGATAGTTCGCAAGCGGGATAATAGATGCATCTATGTTTCGAGCCGTTCGACCCTCGGTAGTGCACAGTTTGTATTTCTATTGGAGTGGGCCGTCGACCTCGGCATGATTTGCGCATGCTACATTGCTTGCCTGAGAAATTTTAAATGTTGGCTGCATTTTCATTGCCTGATATAAATTGATAAATATAATGAAAAGTAAATCATAAAATACTTTATTATTTGTTAAAGGTGTTTACGTGTTTTCCAGCCTTGTAATTTAGAACTGCTTTATAAATCCAGGATTTTCTCACATTCTATTATATTATTAATTGACTACTAGCAAGTGTCAAAGTCGACCTCTCGTCTTCACTTCTTCGAGATTAGACGGGATACTTGCTGAGTACACGTTGTTTTCGTACTCATACTGCACTTCTGTACATTTTTGTTCCACAGGATATGTAAATCTAGTGGCATACTGCGCGTAGCAACATGGTTGATGCGAAGACGAGGCGAGCTGTATTTCCTTGAGGCGACCCGCATCGAGTATAGTCTCTGTCAGGATTCCATTTATTTTCTATCCAAATGTATTCCGGACAGCTGATGTACCTTATGTGGTCTTTTTCTTAGAAATCGCTCATGTACTTGTGACACCGGGTTCTGGGATTATTTGAAGTATTTTGTATTAATTGCTTATCATTTAATTGGAATTTTAGCGATTATCTTTTAATTATAAAAATGGAGGAAAATCATAGATTTTAAGAGTATTAAAACAAGAGTTTAATTAATCAATTTGGTTGGCTTGCCTGACGGCGGTGTCCGGCGCCACCACGACCCTTTGTGGATTTTGGGTCGTGACATATGGTATCAGAGCACTAGGTCTCATGAGTCATGGGCAAGTCTAGTAGAGTCTCGCGGATCGGTACGGAGACGTCTGTACTTATCTTCGGGAGGCTGCAGGGCTGTTAGGAGTACTTTTTTTCTTGATTCCTTATCATGCGATTTGATTCCTGTTAGGCTTATGCCTTTGTTTCCTTCTTACTCAATCTTATGCGACGCGAATCGCTTGTTGTAAATCGATAAGTTAAGAATCGTAATGGTACTACGAACATGGTACGAGGTGTTTCTCCCAAAGGGGTTGTGTGAGCTATTATCGTTGCCTTGTGGAAGGAATTCTATTGTCACTAGCGGTGCTTCTTAGAGCCTTGAGGCTAGGCACAGGTTTCCATGATGCTTATGAATGATCATTCCGCGGTATTGATATGATGGTAGGATTTTTGCCTACGTGTAGAGGCAGTGAATGACTTGAAGGGAGGTTTACTCAGTGCATGATCTAGAGATTCCATATTTTATTCCCGTAAAGGGGAAGGCAATCGAGCTGAGAATGTTCAGGTTTGGGTTGATAGGGTAACAAAACTCGGCATTTGCGAGCGTGGTGGAAGTTTTCTTCTATGATGAGGTGTTTTTGTCGTTATTGAAGGTACTAGATTCGCCGATGTTATGATCTTCTACAACTCACCTTTTGGCAAGATAATGTGAAATTGTATTGAAGGTGCAAAGGTCAGATATCGCAGAGTGCGGTGGTTTAGGATTGAATCAGTATTTCTAATGATGAAGGTTCGAGAAAGATGATCTTTGGAAATGTTTAAGTCAGTAGTGATTGTGGGTGCAAGTGATACGGAGATGAACTTCATTAAAGGCAGCGATTGAGCAGCAAGGCATGAGGAAGGACATGTGGGAAGTTTCAGGCAATGTCTAAAACTTCTAGAAGGCCAGGTATAAGAAGAGCAGGCCAAATAGTTTATTAAAGAATCGAGTTCGCCCAAAGTGGGAGAGTGGAGGATGTTGCATAAAGGCTTGGTGGTAGAATGATTACGCATCTTAAGGAGAGTTTGGAATGATTTGGGATATTAGTGATTGGTGATTGGGGTCTACGGATTTAATTAAAAGTATGGGCTATTATGCGGCAGGGGATTTGATATAACGAGAAGTAGCTTCCTGAATGAAGAAGGATACAACGTAAATTTGAATTGGAATAATATTGCCGCACATTTAATTGATGCCCACGAGTGATGAATGGACTTGTGCAACTGGAGAGTGAGCTCAGACTCAGGATGGGTTATTGATGTCGTAGTGATTGTACCCCGTACAACAGCGTTGGAAGATGTTGGGGAGTGATTTCCATAGGTGGGTTATTCCCTGTGAGTAGGTTAGTGGTCGCGTGGTTGGTGAAGCTTCTGCGAAGGATTCTATTGGTTATACAGTGAAGGAAGAAGTCGTGCGAGTGTTGTTAATGATTTCTATAGTAAGATATTGAGAATTTTGGCGGTTGATTGCACAAGGTTATGTCAATAAGAGATTAAGAATCCTGGTGAATTCCAGAGTTATGTAATAGTGGCTTCGAGCTAGGTGAGAGAGTCCCACCGTCTATGATTGGGTTGCATGGTTAACTACTTGCAAAGTTTCTGGTGATTAACATATTGATGGGTTGTTCCAGCTTTGGGAAAAGAACATAAGTGGTAATTTGAGCAAAGGAATTACTAAAGGTGTGTTATCGTTGGCCTTACTGGCCCATGTTCAAACTTGGGGAGTTATTCTGTCGGGTGCTCCGTTGAGAGGGTATTCATGGAGTTGATTATATTCGAGACCACATCAGAGTGGGTGGCTCACAATAACGGTCCTAGTTGATTCAAAGGGTAAAGTGTGGCGCCTAATGATGTCGAGGTTATACGTACGATTAAGAATCAAGCTTTATAGCAGCTTATGAGGAAAGGTACAAAATGTTTGATGATGTTTTGACTTGCGGTGTAGCATTTGGAAGGTATGAAATGATTCATGAGATTTGAGGTGGCATGGCCTCGCGATTCAAGGTCACTCGGGATGAGTGCGGATGGGGTGTGCTATGGGCTGAAGGGATTTGTTATTGTTTCTAAGGCAATCAGGGTAAATCGAAAGGAGATAGATTGGTTTGACATAGTTGAGTTGGCATATTCGTGGTGGAGATCAGTTCCCTCAGCGTGATCAAGTTGTGAGGGTGATTTTTGGCAATACGTGTGAGGCATGTTGGCCATCGTAATTGATGTTATTCAGGAGTATTCTTCTGTTATGGTCCGTTATGTGGGGGCGGATCCCGAAAGGGCTAGGGTGGCTTAGACTACTACTTGGAGAATCGCATATTCTTCGGTTATGAGAATATACCCGTGTGTTGCTATGGTTCTCCTAAAGTGAGTCCAGTGAAAAGCATTATGTGATGAAGTATTAACCTATTAGTGGTTCCAGAGTTATGATGAAAAATCATGTCCTATCGTATATCGGCATGTTGGGTGCAGTGAGTGCTATGGGATTTGAAGTGAGGATCAAGGTTGCAGTTCGGTGTTGGTAAGGATGTCACGAGCTCGGATGAGCAGGAAAGGAGTTTTGACGTTTAATTCAAGTTGGTGTTGTCTGCAGCATCACCTGAGACCAGTGTTCTGTGAGAAAGGCTTTGCATCCCGGTTAAGGAGTCTTGATCGCTTTCAGCATTAGTGCGGCTGGTAGTTTGCATGTACGAACCTGTTATGTGTTTTGAAAGGTTATGGGAGTATGTCCCACAGGAAGGTTGTATAAAAGTGGCATGTAGTCACTTGATTGATTAAAGATTTAAACCAAGTTGGAAAATCGTAGTGATATCGTCAACTTGAGAATATATGCCTGGAGGGCACGTGGCTTACAGAGTTATAGACCGTAGATGAGTACTCCGGTTATGATGGTTGTTCTTGTGTGTTATGAAAAGAGGGAAGTTAGTATGGAACTTTGAAAGGTTATTAGCTTAGTTCCGTGTGATCAGAATCTGCTTGAAGTCTGCAGATAGATCTAGATGTGAGTATGGGCTTTCTATCTGGACAGAGGTGTTCATTTCAGCAACGCTATCCTTATGGAAGAGTAGTCGAGGTATTATTTCATCGCCAGTCGTTTCATGTAATGCTATATTGTGCCGTGTGAGTTGTGAATGGCTCTATGATTTTTTGATGTATTGAGGTTCCACGTAGAGATGATGTTAAATGGGCAGGATAGCTCTTGAGATTCAGATCATGTATCGCATCCCAGTTGTGCTTGAGTTTTGTAGCCTATAGCGCTATATGTTCCCTCAGGGATGGTATTATGCATTTAGCGTGTTTTGACCAATATTCGGTATTTTGATGTAATGAGCAATTTAGCTCGATATATATCTCTTTATATGAGTTCTATATGTGGATTGGGTGGAACGCCGCCATGGGTATGTTGTTTAGATCAGATTGCGCGCCGAAACAGTGTGATGTTCAGTACAGTTCCCCATACCTGTTTATTGTGTCATGTTTCCTATTTTCTGAAGGAAGCTCATGCTAGCTGTGCGCTCGTGTCGCATGTATGATTCGCGAGCGGGGTAATTGAAATTCCTTTTCAGAGTTCATTTTCCTTTTTGTATCGCATTCTAATTGGTAGCCTATTGGCACATTGTAGCATCATATGAGACTTTTGATCATGTTCGGGGGGCTTATTGCCTGAGCAATTCGTACTGGTGAGACGAGATTATTCGATTTAAGATCCGTGCAATCTGATTATATGAAGTACATTAAGAAGTTAAGGCCATTATTCGATTTAGAATGAAGTGATAGTTCTCGTCAGGAGTAAAGACCCAAATGATTTGTTAATTCGGTAGTTGGTTATGGATTTCTACACATCTCTTCCGTCGTGGCGATATTATAAGAGCTAGAGCAAGGCCTAAGTAGGTCATATAGTGAAATGGGAGCAGTAGATTCGTGGAATTTTAGTTTATTTAATAAGAGAATGTTATTGTGGTTTTCTGAGTAAAGTAATGCAGGGTGTGAATTCAGCAAAATTGTGCAGTCATGTTTGGGTACATCGTGTAGTGATTGATGTGATGAGCGTATGTTGGAAACGAGCCTAGCATAGAATTTCGAATGTTGGAATTGGACTCTAAGGCTTATTTGCTTGAATAAAAGGAAATATCTTCAGAATTGATCGAGCTAATGTGCTCAACTAAGTTGTGGTAGCATGAGAAGGTGCATGAGGTGTTAAACAGCAATTTCAGGCTATTTCAGTGTAGTTCTCAGCACGTTCAAGCACGAACATATGTTTAAGTAGGATAGAATGTAACGACCCGACCTGTCGTTTTGAGCTCTAGCACGTCGTTCAGTAGTCTTGGGATATGAACAGCTCCATTTGAGGTATTATGACTCGTACGTGTGTCGGAATTAAGTTTCTGGAAGTTTAGAGTTGATTTGGAAAGAGAATTCTCATTTCGGCAGCTTAAAGTTGAAAGAATTAACTAGGATTGGAATTTTGGGTAAACGACCTCGAAATCGGGATCTGAAGGTTCCAGCAGGTTCGTATGATGATTTCGGACTTGGGCATATGCCCGGATCGAGTTTTGGATAACCTGGGAGCATTTTGGCGCCTATTGTGGAAAGTAGCATTTTGAAAGGAATTTCATAAGTCTGGGTTGAAGTGCATTTCCATGATATCAATGTCCATTTGAAATTTTGAGTTTGTGAACAGCTCCGTATGGTAATTTTGGATTTGGGAGCGCGATCAGAAGTGAATTCGGAGGTCCGTAGGTCTTTTTGGAGTCATTTGGCTAAAGATAGAAAATTGAAGGTTTTTGAGTGGTTTGACTGGAAGTGGACCTTTTGATATTGGGGCCAGAATCCGATTCTGGAAGTTGGAGTAGGTCCGTAATTTCAAAGAGGACTTGTGTGCAAAATTTAGGGTCAATCGGACATGATTTGATAGGTTTCAACATCAGAAGTAGAAGTTTGAAATCTTAAAATTCACTAAGCTTGAATTAGAGTGATTTTCATGGTTCTAGCGTTATTTGAAGTGATTTGAGGCTTTGGGCAATTCCGTGTTATGTTTTTAGGCTTGCACGAGTGTTTGTTTGGAGACCCGGGGGCTCAGGCGAGATTCGGGATAGATACGGAGTGATTTGCTAAGAATAGGAATTGCTGGTACTGGTATGATCTCATTTGCGATGTATTGGTCGCAATTGCGACCTTGCATTTGTGAGGTTCCATTCGTATTTGCGAACCTGGGCTGCTATGTGGAGGATCGCATTTGCGAGGGTGGGCTTCGTATTTGGGAACCTGGCCCGCTGTGTGGAGGATTTCATTTGAGAGGGTGGGGCTCGCATTTGCGAACCTGGGCGGCTGAGTTGGGGATCGCATTTGCGAGGGGGCCATCGTATTTGCGATGCCGTCCTCTTCGCATTTGCGAGGAGTATGTCACAAATGCGACCAAGTGAGGGGAAGTCGGGCCTCACATTTGCGGAACTTTTTTCGCAAATGCGACTTCGCAATTGCGAGCCTGGAGTTGCAAATGCAACTTCTGCTTCTGGTTCATTGGCTTTTATTCCGAGACTTAGCCCATCTCCCTCATTTCCCATTTGGCCTTAGGCGATTTAAGAGCATTTGAAGAGGTATTCCATCACCATCAAAGAGGTAAGTAATTTCTATATATCTTATGTTAAATACATAGGTTAGGGGTAGATTAACATGTGAAAATTTGGGAAAATCAAGGGTTTTAGATGAAAAACCTAGAATTTGATAAAAGCAAGATTTAACCACGAAATCGTTAGGGAATGGAGTAAAATCATATATTCTTGCTCCTTAAGTTATGAGTAATAATATTCTTCAAAAATTTCCGGAATCTGGGCACGTGGGCCGGGGGTGAATTTTAGGAATCTTGCATTTAGGATTGAGAAATTGGTTTAATAATTAGGATATGAACTTTTAAGCAAGTATTGACTAGTTCTTACCCTGTTTGAATAGTTTTGGATCGTTCGGCTCCAAATTGGAGGTTTGAGCGCATTCTTGAATCGGAATATAGGCTTCGGAGCGAGGTGGGTCTCCTTTCTAACCTTGTAAGAGGTAATTGTCCCCATATGTGAGTTAATTGGTTATGTGTTCCTATTTGTGGGGGCAACGTACACACGAGGTGACGAGAGTCCGTGCGTAGCAACTATTATGTTATTGTCCGGGTAGTCTAGGACCCAAAGACATGCTATACTTGGAATAATTGCAATCTTATTGACAGCTTGTATTGCTTAAATCACATGGAATTAGTAAATGAATTTCTAAAAGGATTTAACTTCATTTTCTTAAATTGTTAAAAGATAAATGGCTTTTATTTGGATAAATGTTCCCCGATAAATTCCTAATTGGCTATTTGAGCATGTATTTCGATGTGTACCTGCGTCGCACGTATGATTCCCGAGCAGTGTATTGGTTTATTTTATGTATATCGCATTGCAAGATAGTTCGCGAGTAGGGTAATAGATGCATCTATGGTTCGACCCGTTTGACCCTCGGCAGTACACAATTTATATTTCTGTTGGAGCGGGCCGTCGACCTCGGCATGATTTGAGCATGCTACATTGCTTGCCTGAGAAATTTTAAATGTTGGTACTGCCTTTTCATGGCCTGATATAAATTCATAAAGATAATGAAAAGTATATCTTAAAAATCCTTTATTACTTGTTAAAGGTGTTTACCTGTTTTCCAGCCTTGTAAGTTAGAACTGCTTTATAAATACAGGATTTCCTCACATTCTATTATATTATTAATTAACCACTTGCAAGTGTCAAAGTCGACCTCTCGTCTCTACTTCTTCAAGATTAGATGGGATACTTGCTGAGTATACGTTTTTTTCGTACTCATGCTGCACTTCTATGTATTTTTGTTGCACATGTATATATAACTTTAGTGGCCTACTGGGCGTAGCAGCATGGTTGATACGAAGACGAGGCGAGCTATATTTCCTCGAGGCGACCCGCAGCTAGTATAGTCTCTCTCGGGATTCCATTTATTTTCTATCCAAATGTATTCCGGACAGCTGATGTACCTTATGTGGTCTTTTTCTTAGAAATCGCTCATGTACTTGTGACACCGGGTTCTGGGATGGTTTGAAGTATTTCGTATTAATTGCTTATCATTTAATTTGAATTTTAGCAATTATCTTTTAATTATAAAAATGGAGGAAATCATAGATTTCAAGAGTAATAAAACTAGAGTTTAATTAATTAATTTGGTTGGCTTGCCTAACGACGGTGTTTCGGCGCCACCACGGCCCTTTGTGGATTTTGGGTCGTGACATATATTATGTAAGAAATGCAGAACTTATAGGCAGTATTTTTATGATGCAAAAGTGCAAATGTTCATAGACATGGCTTTCTAAAAATATAGAAGTGCAGAACCTAAAACAGGATTTCTATATGAAAATGTAGAAATGCAGGACTTAACACAGGATTTTTATATGAAAGTGCAGAAGTAAATACCTAATGAACAGGATATCTACCCTTATGCATACAATAAGTAACCCTCCCCTTTTCACTATAAACCCCATGAGTTATTACAAATTATTACAGCCTAGAATGAATACAAAAAAGTAAGCAAAATACATCAGAAAGCTAAAATCCCAACCAAGGAGAGCCTGATTCAGACTTCTATCTAAAGCATGAAGTACCAACTCCAAATATAAAATTCCAAAGCCTTTCTCTTATTTGGGATGTGTCAGAGTTCCCTAAGAGTCTCTAGTGGATTCCGGGCAGTGCTTACACCCAAATATATTGCAGGATTATAGTGCAATGTGGAAGGGCCATCCCACAAATGTTCAAGTTTAGAGGGAGGCAGAACTTAGAATCTAAGAGAGAGTGCAAGTGCATAGAGGGGATTTTGGGAAAAGGGACATGATAGGCTGGTGGTCATAGCCCGCAATTAGGAGTGCTGACACACCCCAACCAGCCTGTTAGCCACATTGTTTGGGAGTTAGGATCCATTAAAGGATCAAGTCCAGACATGAGCAACAATTGCTGCCAGTTCTGAACTTTAACTCAAACACATAGAAGGGAATAAGGGTACGAGGGAATCCATAACAGCAATAGATGCAAAGAGAACATCATATTCAATACTGAACATAAACAACAAAGTAGACAAGATTGTAGAAATTGTAAAGCAAACATATAGGGATGAGGCTGAAAATGAAATTAGAACATACCAGTTTCAGAGAAACAAAGAGAGAAGAGAAGTAGTAAAGCCAAATTGCAAACACACAGCCAGAAGATTTCAGAAGAGAGTAAGGATGTATGAGTACTGAAATTGAAAGTGTTCAATATGTATTATGGGTTAGAGTATTGTAATCGAGATGTCTTAAAGTGTTGAAAGGTCATGCCCTTTATAGTGTAGAAAGCAAGTAAGAAAAAGATAAGAAAATAGTTGTGAAATCAATTACATAAGGTCTCCCTTTACGGATGAAAGGAAAAAAACCCTCTCCCTTCTCTCTAGGATGAACATGAATAGTACTCCCGTCACTATTCATCATCCATAATTCCGGATTCCGGCAAGGTAAGGTCACAATATTGGTATCAAAAGAACCCCTTCTCTTGTATAACAATCCCCTTGTGATTTTATCTTCAAATCTAAAGCTATACGCAACAGATCTTAAATTTGCTTGTTCAAAAGTACTGTAGCATCGAGTTTTTCTAGCCAATTTCAATGTTGCTGCACTACTTTATGTAACGAAAAGCTGGATGGTTGAAGAACAACGTGGATGATGTGTTTTTAACGTGATTCACAGCAATATTTTAGTTTTCAAATTACTGTAGCGTCCAGTTTTTCAAAACTGCATTGTTATTATTCTTTGAAACATTGATCTGTTATGCTCTTCATTCAAGTTGTTGGTTTGTTGAAGAACTTCAAAGTTGTATAACAATTCTCTTGATTATCAGTTGATTTCGAAATTTACTGTAGCTTGACATATACTCTCTTCTTGATCTAGATTTTATGTGCTACATTTGAAATTGGTCAACCATATTTCTATTCTCTTCTAAGGAATACTGAAGAATCTAGCTTGAGAACTCAGTTTTATATTGTGGACAAATTACTGTAGCAGACAGTCGTTTCAGTGAAGCTTCTGCATGAAATTGATTAACAGTTGAGCTTAAAGCTGGACTAGATCGATCACAAGCCATAAAGGTCATTCATGGCCTCTAACATTGGCGACCAGCCTCTTTCAATAGCTGGCCAGCCCCCCCAAGCGTCCACTTCTATCCAAAACAATACAACACCATTACATAAGCTATTAGACTACTCGAACAATTTGAAGCCAACTGTGATAAATGTAACAGTACATGGAAGCTCATCAAAACAACCTATTATTGATCCTATTCCTGAGAGAAAACAACAATTTTAAATAGACAACTAGTTGTTAGGTTTACGGAGGCAGAAGTTGAGAGAATGAATGTGATTGAGGATCTATAGTATGCAGTGGTTGGTAAGTTTGCATATGGATGGCCAGAACTTAGCGAGATTCGTCGAATTGTACCATCGCAATGTGGTATAAAGGGTGAATGCAGTATTGGCTATTTGAGAGACAGGCATGTCCTTATACGTATAACGTTGTGGCAGGATTTTGTTGATTTTACGTCAAAAGGAACTCAATACGTCAAGGACAATAATGGCCAAGAATACCAAATTCGACCTCTCATATATGATGTGAAATTTAAGGCAAGATAAGAAACTCCAATGGCTATGGCTTGGATCTCTTTTCCGGTTTTATTACCTACTTACTTTGTAAAAGAGTGTATTTTTTCACTTCCCTCAGCTGTTGGGGAACCATTACATTTGGACATGGCTACTATAAATAAAACTCGACCTAGTTGTGCGAGGGTCAAAGTTCTTGTAGACTTGTTAGCTGACCATCCTAAAAATGTAAGAATGGACATTTTTATGAAGTTTCAGGTGAAACAAGGACTAAATAGGTAAACATCAAGTATGATATGATTCCTAAGTATTGCAAGGAATGCAGATTGTAAGGCCATGATTATTTTGAATGCTGGAACTCTCATCCGGAACTATCACCTTATCATCAAAGCAAGCAAGGTGCTGAAAATAAAAAGGAGCAGACTCAGTTGCATCATAATCAACCATTGATGATCTTAACGAGTGGGAAAGTTGTAGGTAATGTCAATCCAACTGCGGAACAATGGAAGGAGGTTAGA
The DNA here is from genome assembly GCA_026770625.1 of Nicotiana glauca. Classification (NCBI taxonomy): domain Eukaryota; kingdom Viridiplantae; phylum Streptophyta; class Magnoliopsida; order Solanales; family Solanaceae; genus Nicotiana; species Nicotiana glauca. The sequence continues at coordinate 136,942 of MU666280.1, read as the reverse complement.
GATAATCGTATCAAGAACAATGGAAATTGAGTGATTACAGGGAAAGAAATTGTACCTGTTGATTCAGCTAAAGGGCAGCAGCTGCAAGGATCTGATAGTTCAACACAAAATAATTTACAACAACCTCAAGTGTCTGTTAGTAATCAGCAAAATCGTGATGCAGTAGGTAAGGAAATTGTACCGGTTCGTAATAATGATCAGCAAGAAAATGGAAAAACAAGAGAGGAAGTTGCTTCAGATGATGCAGTAGATACTCAACAAATTCAGATAAATAATAGAGTTGCAGCATTAGAAGACCAAGATGGTGATGAGGAAGACAATAACCAACATGCTTTTATGAAAGAAAACATTATTACAAGAACACCAGAAGTCAATACTAATAATGCAAGAACTCTAAATCCTAAAGCAGCTCATTTTACACCAAAATCAACTGGAGCAGCAAGTACATCAAAGGCAGGCAAGAAAATTATTCATAATGAAAAGGAGAATGCAATAGGCGAAGGTAGTCAAAAAGAATCTACAACAACTTGGATTAGTAGAACATTCAAGGAGAATCATGCTGAAACTAATCAATCCTGTCAGGAGATTCCATCACAAGCTACTGAGATTGATGCAGCGTTAAAGGTGGACAATCATGATAGCAGACTGCAGTTTGATGGTAGAAGAATTTGGAATAAACAAGATGAAGAGGATCCAGATGAAGGTGCACTTCCAGAAGGTGCTAGTGAAAAGAGGAATCATCAAATGAAGAAAATGATCAGGAAGAGCAAAGTGTCAACAATAAAAACAAGGAACAAATAACAAGTGAAATCATCAGGATCAATGAAGAAGCGAGTGTGCAAGGAGAGAACAAGCAGACAACAACAAAGGAGAGTGACAATCAGAAAATTTTGAGTCCTAATCCTAGCAAGGTGTTACCTCCAGCTAAACCCAATATAGATATTGAAAAAACTAATGAAGAAACTGATAGAAACAATGCAGATAAACAAGTTGTAGCAACAGGACAGGCAGTTCAGGAGAAAAGGAACACAGTCATGATCCCTACTAATGTCCAACAACAGCTGACAGAACTAAAGGAAAATTTGGAAGTGGAAGAGCTAAATGGTGCCAGAGGAAAAGATACGGATGATGAATCTACTACAGAGAATTTTAAAAATGTGGCAAGGCAAGGCGATCTCTCACCTAGGCACATGGATAAAGGCAGATCCGGAGGTAGAGGCAAGAAGAAAAATACAAGGGAGATACAAAGTTCAGTACCAGGGGTTCAAACACGAAGGACCCTATCCAAACCCCACAATTAATGATGAATGCTATCATTTGGAATGTGAGGTCAGTGAATACAAAGAAAGCTTTTGAGAGGCTTATTACTATACAAAGGCAACATCATTATCATTTCATAGGAATCATAGAACCAATGCAGAATTCTAGGAAGCTAGAAACATACAGTAGGAAAATTGATATGCTGCAGGCCTTTTCTAATGCTTCAAACAAGATATGGGTTTTTGTAGATGAGGATCATGGGGTAGAGGTGATAATTAATGCAGAACAACAGTTGACGATGAAGCTGACAAATATGGATACTCAAACCTCTTTCATTGTCACATTTGTTTATGCTAAATGTTATTCCATAGAAAGAATTGAACTCTGGGACAGTATGTATTACCTTGCAAGGGACATGACTTTGTCATGGCTTGAAGCAGGAGATTTCAATGTTATTTGGGATGAAGAGGAGAAGTTTGGTGGATTGCCAGTATCAATGAATGAGGTAAATGATTTTAGGCATTTTTTCAATACATGTAACCTCACAGATTTAGGTTTTAAAGGAAGTATATTCACTTGGTGGAATGGGACAGCTGAAAATGATTGCATTTTTAAGAGACTTGACAGATGTTTGGCAAATCTGGAATTTCAGCAGATGTTTCCTACAATTGAAGTCACTCATTTATCTAAAACAGGATCTGATCACAGTCCTATGGAACTGACATGTAACACAGATATTATTCCATTTAAGAAGTCTTTTAGATTTCTTAACTTCTGGACAAAACATCCTACTTTCATGGATGTGGTGACGGAGAATTGGAAAGTTGATTTTGTCGGGGATCCTTTCTTTATGTTTAATTAGAAGCTGAAGAGGTTGAAAAAATCACTAGCTTCATGGAGCAGAAATACATATGGGGATATTTTTCAGAAAATTGCAAGCTTGGAGGAAGTGGTCCTTGTTCAGAATGTTCAATCAAAACTGATCAGATACCTGGCCCTAGAAGAGGAGTTTTGGAAGCAAAAGGCTGGTATGAAATGGTTTCAGTATGGAGATAGGAATACCAAAATTTTTAATGCACAAGTGAATGGTAGAAGGAAGAGACTCCAATTAAAAATGATTCAAAACTCAGAGGGAAACTGGTTGGAGGAAAATACTGAAATAGCAGAAAAAGTTGTGACTTTTTTTCAAAACTAATTTCATGAGGGTTCAGCTCCTACAAATTTTAGGATAATTGAGAAAGTAACTTCAATGGTAGACAGTGTGCAAAATATGTCATTGCTGCAGCAGCCTACAAGAGAGGAGATTAAGCTTGCAGTACTGGGGCTGAATGGTGAAAGTTCTGGAGGACCCGATGGATTCACATGGTGTTTCTTCCATTGTTGCTGGGATATAATTGAGGAAGACATAGTTGAGATGACAAAGGCTTTCTTTAACGGCCATGACCTTCCCAGATTCACAACTCACACAAACTTTGTATTGTTTCCAAGAAAGAATCAGGTTGAAATATTTTCTGATATGAGACGTATTAGCCTCAGAAACTTCACCAACAAAGTATTTTCCAGAGTAATACATGAAAGAATGGTTGGAATGCTACCAAATCTGATTTCAGAAGAACATGCTGGCTTTGTCAAGGGAAGAAGCATAGTAAAAAATGTATTGCTAACTCAAGAGATATTTACTAATATCATATTAAGGACTAAGGCAGGACCTAATGTTGTTCTAAAGCTGGATATGATGAAAGCTTATGATAGACTGTCTTGGCTATTTCTGACAAAGGTTCTAAGGAAGATGGGATTTGAAGAAAGGTTCATAGGCCTGATATTTGGAGTTGTCTCTAATAACTGGTGCTCGATGCTGATTAATGGACAACCCTATGGTTTTTTCAGATCAACCAGGTGTGTGAAACAAGGGGACCCATTATCACCAACTTTGTTTATCTTAGCAGCAGAAGCAATGTCAAGAGGTTTGAATGCACTACATACCAACTTGAATTTTTGTGGATTTGGAATGCCAAAATGGAGTCCCAAGATCAATCATCTAGCATATGCTGATGATACAATCATTTTTTCTTCATCCGATGCTACTTCCTTGAGACTGGTGATGGAAGTATTGATAGCTTACGAAGTTGCATCTGGTCAGTTAATCAACAAGACAAAATCAGCTATATATTTACATGAATTAGCTAGTGCAGAAGTGATAGACAAGGTATAGAGGATCACTAGGATATCTAAACAGAATTTTCCATTCACATACCTGGGCTGTCTAATCTTCTATCTCAGAAGGAAGATGGATTATTACAAGGAGCTCATCACAAAGGTAATGGATAGGCTGCAGAATTGGAAAGGGAAGTTACTATCAATAGGTGGAAGGGCAGTACTTATAATTAGTGTGCTTCAAAGTATACCTATTCACATGTTATTTGTAGTAAATCCACCTGCAAATGTGATCAACAGATTACACAAGATTTTTGCACTGTATTTTTGGAGTAACTCAGTTGGTGTAGCAAGCAGACACTGGGAATCTTGGAACACTCTATGCTTACCATGTGAAGAAGGTGGTGTTGGATTCAAATCCTTGCATGATATGTCCACAGCATTGTTCTGCAAATTATGGTGGAATTTCAAAACAAAACCAAGCCTGTGGAGTGCATTTATGAGTCAAAAATATTGCAAAAAGATCAATCCCATAATAGTACCTTGGAGAAATGGATCTCATGTGTGGAGGAAGATGCTTGAATGCAGATATCGTATTGAGCATCAAATACTATGGCAGCCTAAGATGGGATCTTCACAATTCTGGTTTGAAAATTGGACAGGCCTGGGAGCTCTATATTTTGTCACATCATCAGATTTTTCCTACGATGAATCAATTCAAAATATCTATGATGTGGTACAAAATGGACAATGGGATGAGGAGCTACTCGGGGAGATCTTACCAAATGATCTTGCCACTCATATCCTACAGAATATAAAACCACTAGCAATGGATGGTGTTCTGGACAAACCTATATGGATTCTTGAGACTAGGGGAGAGTTCAGTGTGAAGTCAGCGTGAGAATACTTGAGAAGAAGGAATGACCCCTGTAATGCATATATAAAAATCTAGGTGAAAGGTCTTCCTTTTAAGATTGCATTTTTCATGTGGAAATTATGGAGAAACAAGTTACCGTTGGATGATTTCTATAGAAGGACGGGATACTCAATGGTATCCAAGTGTTGGTGCTGTGCAGAACCAAAAGAAGAAAGAATGCAACATTTGTTCTTCAAATCAAAACCAGCCACAACAGTATGGAAGTACTTCCGTAGATGTGCAGGAATCTCAACTGATGGCCTTTCTCTCCATCAGGCTATGGTTAAATGTTGGACTGCTGATGTAATACCTAGAATGCAACCAGTTATACAAGCACTACCATCAGTGATAGTATGGGAGCTATGGAAAAGAAGGAATAACTTCAAATATGGGTATTCAATCACAGTTAGCAGGGTCATATACCAGATATCAACAACCATGAAATCACTGATCAAGCTCAGGAAACCAGGAATGCAATATATACCTCATAAGGGGCCAAACCTACTCAATATGATGGAGAATTACACACCAGCCTTGCAATACACTAAAGTTCTGTGGGATTATCCTTGTGAAAGATGGATAAAAGTGAACGATGATGGGGCTTCGAGGGGCAACTCGGGCAGAAGTGATATTGGTTATGCAATGAGGAATGAAGATGGGGATGTTATATTTGCTTGTGGAAAGGAAATCCAGGAAGGGACAAACACAACTGCAAAAGCAAGGGCAATGCTGGAGGGAATGAGATACTGTGTAGAGAATGACTATGTGCTAATCGAAGTACATACATATTCAATGGTACTTAAGAAGGTTTTAGATGGAGAGTGGACCGTTCCATGGAGTATTGCTGTGGAAGTAGAGGAGATGAAGGAGTTGATGAATAGGAGAAATGTAATAGTGTCTCATACTCTCAGAGAAGGTAATCGGTTGGCAGATTATCTGGCAAACTATACACTTGATCAGGGAACAATTGAAGCTCATAATTTCTGGGAGCTAAGCACTCAAGAAAGGATGAGAAGATAAGCGAGTTAGGGGTAACAAGGTGGAGAATAATGGTGATAGTAGTGGGAGGTCTGGAAAGGAGAACCACAAGAAATCGAAACATTGGGCAGCAGGTCCTGATGGTTCGAAAATCATTACTACACAAAGGGAATTACAAGGAAAGAATACATAGATGGTTCATGCAAGACATAGTTAGTGTATGGCATCAACACAAGATAAAGAGTCACAAAATTAAGCTTAAAACGCAAAACTGGAGTGGGTTTTCTATATTACAAAACAAAGGGCATACAAAATGGACAACATGCATATGTGTTACACTTTGTACACATTTCTAGGATTTACTTTTGTACACATTTCTAGGATTTACTAAAAGGATGGTATGGATCACGTGGCATCGGAGACAAGATGGGCACATACACTCAGCTCTTCTATTTTTTAAGAGAACGCCTGAAACACTAATCATTTTGCATGCATGCTTCCTTCGGAATTCCATTTCAAAAGCCTTTGGGAGGAGGAAATAAAGGCATTTTTTATTCTGACAAAGTTTGCTTTTTTGCATGGGTTATCAATGACCTACATTGTCCTCAGTTACTAGGAGCTTGCATAAACACAAATGCATCTAGGAGGGGGCATGAATTGGAAAAAATCAGGGCAACTTCTAGACTTTTTAAAGGACAGCATGCTACTAGATAACACACAGCTGGAGAATTCTAGGTGAATGAACTACAATAGAGGGGAGGGGATTACCCTTCAATTGTGGACAACAACATGCACGAGCTACTTTGGCTTCTTTAATAATATGCAAAAGCATAGGATAAAGGAAGACCTCTCCATAAGACCAAAAAGAACTAACACATGGAGGAGATTCGAGGTACTGGAGGGTGTGCATTCACGCATGGGTGCAGATGTCACGCTAGAGAAACACATGGAATATTGAATTGGTCACAAGTATGGGTCAAAGCATGGGTGTTATCACATGACCACAACAACCTTTCAAGTTCAAGGTGCTGGAGAGTGGTTAATCTTACGACCTCCCAAGGGATGGAAACAAACAATGCATTTTTAATACAAGGCATGCCTCCTATGGGACATAGACACGCCTGGATTAAAATAATAAGCAACAATTCAATTGAGTTATGTAGTGCACGTGATTCTCTTGAAAAGGCGAGCATGGGAAAGCAAGAATGGATGCTATGCACGCTGAAAATGGAACAATAGAAAGAATACACAACAAAGAAAAAAGGCTGCCGATAAATGCTTTTAAAAAATTGATTGGATCGAAGCGAGCGTGGTCATGGAACATGTGTGAGAGATTACAAATTCTCATTGGCAACTATGAGCAGGCCCATGCTCAGCCAATTATGTGCAAATTTCAAGCGAAGTGGACGACGCAGCACGGCATTCAAAAAGGAGGGTGGAAAACCCAAAGCTGGAAAAATGTGGGTAAAGGCATGCAGATTTTGAGAAATGCACGGATGATTCAGTTACATACAAGAGCTGGGAATATAAAAATGTTTGCTCTTCACCAAAATTCAAGAATGAGAAAGATGGGGAACAAGAATTGGGAATGTCGATACACAAGGACCAACAAAGGCAAGCAAGCCTGGAGTTTTAATATTATACAAATACTTGAGAGAGAGGAATCATCGGTAGGAGCAAAAAGAGAGCATACTTGTATGCATGCATCCAGCAATATGATCGCAAACGAAGGCAAGAGCAATGGGAACGTGGTTGACATTTTCAACAACAAAAAAAGCAGGCGCAAAACATTGGACCAATCTTACTGCATCGATATCAACAAGACGAGGCTAGGGAATACAAAATGGAGCACAGTGTGGTACAAAACACTAAGAGCAGTAGTAAATTTCATTTCAGCCCATTTGATAGTAAAACTGGAGAGGGTTACAATATTGGGCTGTCACTTTTGGAAATCAGAAGTTGGTAAATAGGATGCATTTTGGACATACAATACATTCAATGGGACGTACCAATTAACAAAGTGGAAAAAGAATGCATCCATGAACGCTCATTTGGTTTGGCTAGATTTTAAATACAATAACCTTTTTTTGTCAAATGTGATATCAATGTTAAGGTTAACACTCAATGGCGATAATAGGTATCATGAACACATCAAAGCTTACTTCTATCATCATGTTA